>PVJA010004726.1:0-83813 GCA_004027025.1 Myocastor coypus | reverse complement strand
TTTATTTATTTATTTATTTATTTATTTATTTATTTATTTATTTATTTATTTATTTATTTTGTGGTTGCCTTAGCCCACTCTGGGAGCAGGGCTGATACAGAATGTGATGTTGAGGATCAAACTGCAGTCCCAGTGCTTGCCTAAGCGTGCCTAAGGAGGCGCTTTAGATCACCGAGCTATCTCGCCGGTCACCTTTCTCTTACATTTTAAATGAATACAGTTGCTTGCGAAGGATGATGGCAGAGTTGATATACATGTGCTAGAAGAGAGGGAGAGTTGTCAGAGAAGTGAGGAACTGCACGCTTAATCCATGTTACAAGCGTCTGAAGAATGTGTGCCTCAGCTGGTTGGTAAGAAGTAATAACACCATGGTAGTTTAGAGAGTCTGGGGGGATCAGGAGAGGGCAGATGACTGAGTACATGTGTCAGCCCTACCACTGCAGTCTGATGGATGTCACTTAGTCGTATTTAGACAGGCACAAGGAACCCTGTGCCCAGTAGGGCGAGCACAGTAGGGCAAGCACAGAGGGCAGAGATGTTCTGTACATGCCACAAAGCTAGAAAGATTTAAACAGTTCCCACCCTAAACAAGACATGCTGGAGAAGAGAGGGCAATTTAATGTGCTCTAAACCTTCCACAATACAATCATGCACAAAACTTTGAAAAATGGCCCACTAATATGTGCAAGTTTGCATGTTTATGTACACCTTACAATACATGTCATTTAAAAAGAACGTCTGAAATGAAGGAAAGATCTTTTTCAGTGATGGGCTAAAGTGTTTGTATTAGATATAAATTAAAAAAAAAACTTTGATGACTACAGATTAATGGAATCCAAATTCGTGTAATAGGAGGGCTAAGTAAGGAATGCTACCGAATGAATAACTTCATCGAACAAGACCTCATATCATGGGGCAGTATTTTTACGCTGTCGGGTAGAGTACATTTGAAAAGATATTTTGGAAACATCTTGCTTGGAAATGTCTCTTAAGTATGCATATTCTCCTATGTGAAAGAATAGATAAAACTTGTTAGGAGCTACAGAAGTGGGAATTACCTTACTCAGGGTCCAAATCTACATCATTTCAAAAGAATCTTGTTTCCTATAAATGCCATCCCATGGCTATGACTCCTCTCTTTCTTCACCACTTTAATTTTCTCAATTACATTTCCTAGGTATGAGTCCTTCTTGGTCCGTATTTCTTGATTAAAAAATGTGCTTCTGATTTCTTTTTTATTTATTATTATTATTATGGCCGGCTCAGCCTGACCTGGGGGTGAGGCTGGCACAGCATGTGGTGCCTGGGATTGAACCACGGTCCCCACAGTTACCTAAGCTTTCCTAAGCAGGAGCTTTAGACTTACGAGCCATCTCGCTGGCCCTCCTCCTGTTTCTTTTTGTCCCCTCTCACTTTTATAGATGGTTTATGCTCTTCCTTATAATTCTTCTTCATCCTTTTTGCTACATTGAAAGCAGCACTCCAGGGATCTCTTATGAAATTCCATAAGGCTAACAGGAAACACCCAAGTCCCAGAGCTGAAATCACACAGTAACGTGAAGGGTCTCTGAAGAAGTTGTGGAATGAATGTGCGAGTCCTAATTTATTTGTAACAGTCAGGGGGACTGAAAGAATAAGTCTAAGAAGCAGTAATCTGAGAGGCAAAAACGAAGCATGGGAAAGAAAGGAGACTGCACCATGCCTCTTCTTGAACAGGCTGACGGCATAAGCTCTCGAGGACCTCAGGGTCTCTGAGAATGCCGAGAGCCAGTGTGTGTACATTGCGCTAGGCCTGGCAGGACTGAGGTCACAAATTCAAGGCAGCTCCAAAAGCTGATCGCCTCTCAGTACTTCTATTCTCCCGCTTCACATCTTTTTTTTTTCTACTTGACAAAGTGATAAGAATTTCACATCATGTGTTGTAGCACATAGTGTCATCTTCCAACCAATTATTCATATTCCCAGATATATGCATGCAAAATTGGAGAGGACAGAAGTGCATAAGAAATTAAGAAGAGAAGAAGTAGAAACAAAAGAAAAAAGCTGGCAAAACAAATTAAGCATAACCTATTCCTTTCTATAGACCGGCAGAAATACACAGCACAGTTGTCCAAGCCATCCTACTTACATACATAAATCCCTTCCTTCCAATCCCTGTCCGGTCTCTCCGCTCAGTGAAGTAGCTCTTTCTTTTTGAATAAGTTTAATTCCTTTTCCCAGTATGTATTATATCCTTCAAATTCCATTTTCTCTTTCAGATTCTCACACTAAGGAGACAACACATTGAGTTCACTAAATTCTCTGGAGGAAAATGTAGGTAAAAAAATATTAAAGATGTAAGGGTAGGTAGAGAACCAAACTGAACCAAAAACAAACTGCGTGGGAAATACTTGAAAGAATCAACAACCGGGACCTCAACCTTTTTTGAATAGTTTCAGAATTTAAAGTAAATGTCCAGCAGGGTAAGATGAAAATGCATAAACTGGGAAAAAAACACCAGAGCTGACTGCCCTTGTGACAAAGGCCTTGTGTCTAGAACATACGAATAATTTATAAAAATTGAGAGCTGGTGAGATGGTTCAGTGGTCTAAAGCACCTGATTAGGAAAATTTAGGCGACCATGGAGACCAGGGTTTGACCCGGCACCACATGCTGCACCAACCCCACCCCCAGGGCAGGCTGAGCCAGCCATAAAAAAACAAAAGAGAGAAGAGGAAGAAGATGAAGAAAGAGGGGGAAAAAAAAATTGGGCTCCTCAAATTCAAAGACCCAATCCAAAACTGGACAGATGAGATGAACATACACTTTTTAGATGAAAAAATGCAAATAGAAAGCAAATATATGGCCTGGAAGGATGGCTCAGTGTTCTAAAGCGCCTGCTTAGGAAAGTGTAGGTTGCTGCAGGGACCGCGGCTCGATCCCCGGCACCACATGCTGTGCCAGCCCTGCCCTTAGGGCAGGCTGAGCCGGCCATAAAAATAAATAAAAACAAACAAAAGTTCTGGAACAAGAAAAAGAAAACAAAATAAATAAAAAATAAAAGACTCAAGGGTGAAATTTCTAGTCTTAGTCCCTGGACCAAGCAAGGTAGAAAGCCTCTGGGATCCATGGTGGTATACACCCAGGATTTCAGGCTACCTTCTGTGCCCCTGTGACCTTTGCTTGACATTGTCAGCCTAGTGCCTTCACCTTCTCAGAAGATACAATAGCAGCACAGAATTGTTCTGGGAACTAACAGATCAAATAACCGAGGCAGAAGAAGATGAATCCTAACTGCTTAGCAGGTGTTCAGCTCTTATTGGTTACTTACATACATCTGCTCTTCTCTCATCACCAAAATAGGATCCACCATCACATGCAATTAAAGTCTGAACACTTCCCAGCACTTCTAACTCGAAAGGAAGTCTCATCTTGTCCTCCTTCATTACCTGTGCTCTTATAATTTGTGAACTACGAGTGCAGGCAGAGAGCTTGCCTGGGCGTCTAGAAAGCTTTACAGAGAATTAAAAACAAATCTTCTAGCTGTTTGCTTGGATCACAGTGACCATACTTCATAGGTTTGCATAAAGCTGCTATCTAGGACTTCAGTTTTACTAGGTCACTGAAGTTAGGTTCATTTTATAACTTCAACACTGGCATTCTGAACTATCCTGGAGCCTACTTCTTGCGTTCATGATGATATGGTATGAAAGGCCACGTTGGCTGTGTTGTCTTTGCGCACGCGCACAGAGAAACGGATCACAAACAGAATATTGAGCATGTTTGCCTTAACAGTTTCCTTGAAGGCTTGCTGGGTGGTTATGTTATTACAGGGTACAGGCCCTGGAGACAAGATGGGGCTCTATTCTCTGGCCAAACATCTCCTCTTCACACCCCTTTAGCCAGTCATTTTCCTTCTTCTTCAGCGGTTCTGGAGTAGGCACATTTTTCTAGGTTCTTTCATTCAAGTTTGTCAATGACCTCAATAGAACGTATAGTTGTCTAACCTCTTGTGCGTGTCTTTGCTGCTAGCTTTAAAATCACAAAGCACAACTATAGCATATGCAAATAAAGCTAATCTGTGAAATCATCTGTCACTGAGACAACCTTGAGTGAATTCATATTATTACACAGGGTCATTTAGGTATATTTGTAAGAGGAAGAGTCCATAGTTAGCACATAATGAAAGTTGAATGTGGAAAGAAAAAAAATTACAAAAAACAGATTATTTAGGAAATAAGGGCATCATAATAAAATATATTTCAAGGGACCCAAAGGAGAATAGTCAATAAATAGTGCTACCTGGAAATAAAATTCTGTGTACAAAACCCTACTAAGACCAGACAGTAGATGGTAAGAAAACAATGAATTAATGACTCTTTCATGAGTGACCTGTGAAATGCTTTAGACAAGCATGCACTTTCCATTTTTTGATGAAACATGCAAGTTAGAGGCCTAAAAATCACTCTGGAAAAAGAGGTAGTAGTTAACGAGAGAGGCTGGGGACATAACTCAGGGGCATATGTGCCTCCCTGGCAATCACAAGGTCCTGAGTTCAATCCCTGGTACCACCAAAAGGCCAAACAAAACAAAAGTTAAGGAAAAAGAAAATCTAAACACTGTGTGTTTTATGCTCTTTAGCTCAGAATTGTTTCCTGTACTGTTCAGTATCATCCATCACTGTATACTTAGTAATAAGTGTTTCAAATGTGGTCAGTCAGAACTAACAGACATTGTAGGTATAAAATATACCCTGGTAATAGAATTAATTTAAAAAATATTCAGTGCCAAGTATCCCACCAATCATTTTACCTTGATCCCATGAAAATTTTTGGAGACCATGAATCAGCGCATTAATAATTTTTTCATTATTTTGAAAACATAGAAGGCATAAAATTTAAAAGTCACATGAGACTTGCATTATACTTCTAAAGAGATGTTTTATTTTACTGTAATCTAAAGTTGCAATGTGAGTCAAGTGAACACAATATGAATAGATATATCATGCAGATCTCTTGGCAGTTTTCTTAATGTTTTGAAATAAAACATTATAGTTTTATGTTGGTCAAAATGTAACAATGGTCACAATGTAATATTATTCTTCTGAGATTTCCATCACAGGTGTTGTGGGTTTACACATCTATTGAGACCATGTTTTTCATGAAAAGTTACCCAAGGATGTCTTAGGAAATTAGAGAAAGGTGGATCTTACTGGGACGTGAAACATTTGAGTAAGTGGAGGACTCAGTCAGCACAGTGCATCCCTGCAAAGATCACTTAACTGTTCTCATGGAGTTAAGCAAAGAAATGTATAGAAGAATAATAGATGTGATAACTATTGTATAAAATTAGCCTGTCACATGTCTCTGAAACTGTCATCCTACTTAGACTCTTTCGTCATGGGGAAAACATAGCTAATACTGACATCAAAGTAGAAGACTTTGTATCAATAAAGACAGATGTCAAGTGTCCAAGGAGACGAATTTTCTGGAAGATAGGCATTTTGGGACATGAGCCAAATATAGTATCTTGATGAAACACTTCTGCAAAATTAATTGAGATCTATTTTATAAAGAGGCTGAAGTAATATACACAAGTATTTTCCACTGTGGGTAAGAAGGTGTGCAGTAGTTTAAAAGTACAATTCAAGCACTCTCAAGCTTAGTAATGAGTTCCAAATGTAGGAAAGAACTTCATTTTAGAAGATAAAATGAACATATAAAGAAGAAATATCTTCTAAGCAATGCATGTTTCTTGGAATTCACAACATTGCCTGTTGTAAAACACAGATAGTAAGGCCTGGCAAAAGCGAGAATCCTCCCTAAATTCTAACTTGTTTTCTTTTCTCTTTTTCTTTTTTTTTTTTTTTTTTCTTTTTGAGACAGGGTCTCACTGTGCAGTTCAGGCTGGCCTTGAGCTCACTTTTTGCAGCCCAGGCTGGTCTTGAACTCGCACCGATCCTCCTGCCTCAGCCTCCCGAGTGCTGGGATTACAAGCGTGAGCCACCACGCCCGGCTCTAACTTGTTTTCTTAACAATATTCCAGCTGCTATCCTCTGTCAATTCAAATTATTGGTGAAAATTGTAATTCTTCTTTGGTAACAGTCATTTGAAATTTTCTTTCCTAATTTTTTGAATAGGTCATAAAGCTTCATTTACTTCAAGAAAGAAGCAGTGTGAAATGAAGTCTTCCTTTGTCTTTTCTTTTTGACCTAGAAACTAATTTTTGTGGTAACATGTTCTTACTGTGTCCCCATAAGAAAGACCTATGTGTTAGGCTATAGCAGAATAGTTATAATATTTTATAATATTAAGAATATAAATCACATATTTAATCATTCAAGACTAATAGGAGCAGGGTTTTTTTTTGTCTTTTGATACAGGGTTCTGTTATGCAGCTTAGGCTAGCACTAAAATCACTTTGCAGCCCACGTTGGCCTTGAACTTGCAGTGCTCCTCCTGTGCCAGCCTCCCAACTGCTGGGATGACAGTCATGTGCTACTCCAGCCCCTGGCTCAATAGTACTAGGTGTTACAACATAAATTTCCTATCTAGTGGGGACTATTCTCCATTTTCTTTCTTAACTTATTTTTCCATGTTGTATGAGCTCTTATGGCTTTGAATTTCATGACATAACAATGAAATATTAGAAAGGTTCCAGTAATGTCCTGGAATACACAAAAATAAGTCTTTTAGAGTGAGAGTTCTATAGATCATTATACAAAGAATGGGTATCCCGAAGTTGCACTCTGTGAAATTCCTTATTGAATTGTAGCTCAGTTGGGACCCTGGTGATTGAACCAACTATTCGGAAACCAAGAAGTAAATTAGGGGGCCGTTATCAGAGGGAAATTCAAAATCGCTTACTCTTATTTGTGAAAGCGTTACACCTATGAACAGTCATCTGTTCTGTGCCATGACATAGGATTAGAGGATGAAAAAAAAAAAATGCTCCCCTCGTGACAGGCCTACAAGGTGATTTTGTGAGCTTGGCATTGGGCAAAAATGCCTTGGATCCAGCCAAGTCTGGTCCTCTTGAGGAGAGAGGTTGAAGATTCAATGCCTCATAGTAAAGCATGAGTGCTGTGTCAAATTTGTCTGAGATGATACAAAAGTACATGAATGAATTTGTGCATTTCCTTGCAATTTTTTGAAAGGTTCTGCTCATTGAACAGAAAAAGTGGATTTAAAAAAAGCATTTACAGGGGTTGGGGAGATAGCTCCACGGCACAAGTGCCTGCCTGGCAAGTGCAAGGTCGTGAGTTCGAAACCTGGTCTCACACACACACACACACACACACACACACACACACACACACACACAAATAGGTGTTTATCTACATCTTTAACACATCCAAAGCATGTGCAAGAAATATTCTTCGTAGAAAGAGCTTATCAGGCCTGAATTGTAACAGTCCTACTTCAGCATTCATAACTCTTCACATGCTATCTTTGTTCCCAGATATGTCTGAATCTAGGCCTCCAATACCTTACCCTGAAGGGTAACAGTTCTTAATAAATTGTATCTATTTCTTTCATCCACAGCCTTTCTACAAGTAATCGAATAAAGTAAAATATTCTCCACATAGTACATTAGTGGTTTATTAAGTTTTAAAGAGAATACATAAACGGCTTTACTTATAGATACACAGAGATCATTTTAATGCTGTGTAAGACCATTAAAAGTGTTATTGGTAATTCTGCTTCCATTTTTGATGCTGTTTTAGCTTGCTTTAAATTCCAGATTCAACTCCCAGAGGTTGGTATTTTCTCATTTGCATTAATATGCTTTCTCCTTAAACATATAAGAGACTGACTAAATTAATGTGTAAATAGTTTTGGGGCACTGTGGGGTCCAGGCAGGAACATAATTACTCTTGGGATGGAATATTTTCAGAATATACTCTAATTTGGAATGAATTTATGTGTTAATGTGGTAACAGATGACTAGCACTGTGTCTAAATCTATACTAACTGCTTACTTTAAGCTGCTCAGAGATCAGACCATATATTCATTTACTTATGTATTTATTTATTAATTTTTATTAATTTATTTGGTATAAAATCTTGCCATACAGCGTAGACTCCTAGTGATCTTTATATCTCAGCCTCCCCAGTGCTGGGATTACGGGCATGCGCCACCATGCCTGGTCTCAGTGGCCAGTTCGGTGGGCCAAGGGATGGGGCCAGCATAGCATGTGGTCCTAGGGATTGAACCCAGATCCTTGCACTTGCCAGGCGTGTGCTTAGATCACTAAACTATTTCTCTGGCACCCAGAACATATGTTTAAAATGATTAAAACATTTTAGAATCTAGATTTGCCTGAAAATAAACTGAGATCATTTTGGAAGTAGACACCAATTCAATTCAAGGAAAAATTCTATCATGTCTCAAAGATAGAACATAAGCTGCTATTCTACTTTCAGATAAAATGTGGCAGGCCAATCAGCCAATTTCTTAGATCGTTTTCGCTTTATTCTTTGTGGGTAACATCTACCTCTGTTAGACATTCTAGTCTAGAATGTTGTAGAACATACTAGTTTGTTCCAGTCTGTGTCATTTCTGTGCACTTTCAGCATTATCTTCATTTGTGAGAACATACAGAAGCAAGGAAGGCCAGTCTGCTTCTCCTTACCTCTGTAACTTGTTCCTGCTATGTCCAGTTTCCCCAAAACTTACTTTCTTTTGGCGCTGAGCGTGCTTCGTATTTTTCCAATCACTGGATGTCCATGCGTCCGTTCCTATTTCCCCCTCCAGGCTCTGCTCTTTGCTAGGAGACAACTGTCATGTCAACAAGTCCCTCAACGAGCGTAGGTAGGCTTTCATTTGTTAACTTAACAAGAGCTACCTTGTGATGATGGCTCAGGGCTTTCCACTTTTCTAATGTGGGGCAGGGAGTGGGATTCACCTGAAGGTTGTAGCTGAACTAGTACGGAAGCGTCAATGTTAAGCTTTCCTGTGCACAAACTCACCTGGCATGTGTTTGCTTGCTAAAACACAGACTGCAGGTTGCCACCCTCAATGTTACTGGCGGAACAGGTTTGGTGGGGCCCATGTATTCACTGCTCTGATTACAGCCAGGTTAGGCTGATACTTCCGGCGCAGAGAGCATGCTTCCAGAATCAGTGCTCTGGAGTTAGACTAACGGGATCCAAGTTGATTCTTTTATTAAAGTGTTGTGGAAAACTTTTCTAAGGAAGCTCTATAATGGCCTATGTCCTAGGTATTTCCATTATTATTATTATTATTATTATTATTATTACCATTATTTTATTTTTGTGTAGACTAAAACTTAGAAATTCTATTCGCTTGTATAAGTTGCTCAGCCAGTTACTATTTTAGATTTCTAAATACACTCTTTTCTATAAACAAAATCTCTAATCAACATTCTATACTTTTCTAGGTATACAACACGGATGCCCTTGTTAAGAGATTTTTTTTGGAAGTCAAATGTTTTAAATTTAAAATCACAGCTTTTATAGGGAATATTTTAATGTTGTAATGTGACGATATCATGTGAAATCCTATCTTGTGGGAAAAATAAGGAAATCCTACTTGTGAGGGAAAGATGTAATTCTACAATACTAAAATGAGTATTGGCTAAACATTGCTCATGTCATGTTCTAGATACATGGAAAGGAAACGTATTTGCCATGGAAAAGACAAAGCAATGCCAACCCATTCACATGGTGATATGTACTTGTGTGTGATACCATGTGCTCTAAAGCATAACTTTAATTGATAAATAATAATCAGCAGTTTTGGCCTGGGGAGATAGCTCAGTGGTCTAACCTCCTACATTTCAAGAGCGGAGATCCAGGTTCGATTCCAAGTACAGCATGCTCTGCTGACTCTGGAACCCTGGGTGTGCTGTTCAGGCCTAGTAACCCTGGGCGTGGGGTCATGCGCTGAGGAGGCTGAGACAGGAAGATCACTATGAGTACCAGCTGCATAGTGACACCCTATACCAAATAAATAAGTAAATAAGAGATTAGGAAATGAACAAACAGCAGCTTCACTTAGATAGGAGGCACAAGTGAAGATACTTTTCTATGAAGCTAGCTACCAAAAAGATGAAAAACTAATAGGACCACTGTAAGCCATTATAACAGAGAAGGGTAAATATGACTTTTGATACCAAGTAATAAAACTGACAATGGCCGTAATACTGGATTGTCCACGAGGATAAGTGGTTTAGGAAAAAAAGTTCGATGATAACATTTATATATTGTAATTGGATTTCTGCCTTTATTCGTCTACCCTGCAAATGCAAACTTGATTTTTAGAAAAGCTTCAAAGAAGAAACAATTCAAAACATTACTTCAGAAGTCAGAGTACAATCTGACCCCTTCAGGAAAAATTGCAAAGTGATACAGGTAACTTGCTGTGGAGACAGTGTCATTTAAAAGCTAAAATCTGCCTGGCAACTGCAAGATCCTGAGTTCAACCTCCACTATCACCAAAATAAATTAATCAATTGAATAAAATAAAAGCTAAAATCAGAGACAGGAAGGGAAATAGATGGATTCTTATTAACAGAAGATGGGATGGCTAGGGATGGATTGCATTCAAACAAAATGAAAACTCTCAACAATTCATAGGAAAAGCATGTAAAAATAAACAACAGCAGAGTAGGAGAAGTGGTCAGGGAGAAATCTAAATAAGTAAGGGAAATTTTAGCGGCAGGAATCATACCTCTTTATTCTAATATCAAATAGTATGAATACAATGTTTGCCAAGGGAAGGAGAATACTTGTGAGGCTGGGTGCCCAGTAGAATTGATTCAGCAGAAAGGAATCAGCTCTGGTGAAGTATGTAATCTGTATTGTAATTATTAACTTGATAAAAATTTTCACTTAATCCTCACCAGTCTATGCATATTTTTATTCTAGCAAAGAAGAAATTTTTCACAATATTAATTCAAGCAGACCTGTCTTATCAAATGGATTCACTCAATGTATAATAGCATTATACACTTTACTAGATCTTCTATAAGGAAAAGTATAAGCTTACGCCCTCGCCTTGAAATCATATAAACGTGGCAGTATAAACTGTAGTATATTTGCACAAAAACTCTCAGCCGAACTGTGCATGGCATTTCAGCAATTGCTCAAAACATAAAAGCTTGTATCTGAATGATAGGACATGGGATTTATATTTGTCTTTAGTCTTTCTGCATTTCCTGGTTTTGTCTCAGTTTTACACAATGAAGACATTGAATAGGATTACAGCCAATAAAGCTAAGGCAAAGATGGATTCTATGAAAATTAACATAATCTGTTCCTTTGTGAAGCTTTAGAAGTTGAGAAGGCACAATCTTTAGATTTGATTCACAAGATTGTGACCCTCTCCCCAGTGAGGATGTGATTTAGCAGGATGGTGCGTGTGGCTGTCATGCTGTTGGGGTGGGTGTGGTAGTCTGCAACCTCTATCCGATGTGTTAGGTAAAAGGAACTCTGGGCAGAACAGTAAGGGAGGGACCTGCAAAGACAGGTGCATTAGTGCTCACTGGACTCTTGAACGATTGCTTAATGTTTGGCAGAAAAAAATCCAGAGCTACTTTGAAGAATGAACATAGGTGGACAATGCCATAGCATAGCCAGCTGCTTTCTAATGTCTGTGTGTAATTACTAGTTTATCACATATCTAAATATCAAAAATTTTACACAATTTCCTTTGCAGGACCAACAGATAATGTTAATCAAATGCTCATTTTAAGAACAGCTAGAGTGAGGTGAAAAGTATACCTTTGTCTTCTGATTTTTTTAAAGTAGATAATACATCTAAAACTTTATGCATTTCTATGATAGCAAAATAAAAAGAATACCCTGAGCCCTGACCAAGCTACTGTATCCTTGATGGCAACACAGAAAGAATAATAGATGCTCCACAGCCTCACATTTAATCTATGCTAACTCAGAGATCCACGGATCCATTGGCAGCTCCTTGATATCTTGACACCTCAGCCTCTCATTCTTTGGAGGCAAATGGGCATTGAGTGCCAGGGAATGGAGTGGGGTGCCTGAAACATACATGAAACACTCGCTTCGGGAGGAGGGAGGTTCAAATGCTGAGCAGAGGACTTCAGGGCCTTCCTGGTTTTGTTTTTTAAGCTGTGCAGCAAGATGAGTAGGTCTTACTAAATGAAAGATGCTATTTTGAATTTTGAATGAAATATTTTAGGTCAAAATAACTAAATAGATTCTATAAAGCCATGAAATAGAAATAAAACATAAAAGTAAATTTTATGCATTACAGATATCTATCTATCTATACATATATAGTTATACATATAAACAGATATAGATACAAACCCATATATGTTATGAGTTTGGTTAGTTTAGTCATATCAATAAATATGAAACAATGACCAGCTTCTCAATGATAGGTAATAATATTCAACAACACATCTTTATAAAAATTTAATAAAGTAATTTTTCTTTTTGGTACTGAGAGCTGAACTCAGGACACTGCCCTTTCGATTTACCCATATAAAGTTGCCTTCATGTTATTTTTTTTTTCTAAATAGTAGAAGTTTAGTGAATGCTAACAGTTCAGCAAATGCTAACATAATCTAAACAGTGTTATCTTGGTGTCGTATAAAAGCTCTCATCACAAATTTTGTATATGTATTTTTTCTCTCACCCCCTTTATTCACATATTCAATGTCAACTAGCCACTCTCCCCTTTTTCCATTAGCTTATGTTGTTTTCGTGCATAGCACAGAGGATACAGACAATAGGTTGCAAAGATGGAGAGGAAAAACGTTGTAATGTGAGTTGTTCTAATTATCACCTCCATTTATATTGATGGGCAAAATAATACTCATTATACTAACAATGTTTGTATAAAAATAGCAGGTGATGGATGCCAGAAATGCATTTAGGTCTTTCACAGATGTGCAAGCCACTCGTATCTGCTTTCAAAACGATGAGTACTCAAATACTTGGGCTCTTCATAAATCATGATTTTACACTGAAGGACTGCATGCATTTCTCTTTTTCTCCAGTCTATTTTACAAATTCTCCAGTGTAAGTATTTTCTCAAGTCAGAAAATACGTGTTTGACCAAGCCACCTCACTGCTTTGAACTTTCTTTTCAATAGCATCCATGATCAATAATGGTTGACTTTGCCTAATTACCTGCAGGCTGGCTGGATCACGTCACTCACTCTCCTGTGCTAAATATCACACTATCCATTTTCTATTGCATTAAAATATGGTGCATCTCCCACGCTGAATTACTTATGACTTAATTTTGGGGAGTCAAATACCAATCTCACAAATAAAAATCAATAATGAAACCATCATGCAGGATGGAGAGTCTTAAGATATTTGTGACTGCTTACATCTCTCTGTTCTTGACTTTTCTTGGGCATACTTGGCAGATGAAACTTCATAAAATGTCTGAGAATTTGGCTTTTGGAGCCAAAGTCATGCTTTACCTGAGACGAGTTAGGTAACATCAGAGGACTTCTAATTGTTGGTAAAATCAAGAGCATTGTTATGTTGCTAGCCAACTGGTAGTACAGGAATACATCGGGCCCTGTACCAAACACTTGACGCAGGCTCAAGCTATGGAGCAGCACAGACACAAATAGAGTAACAAACTTAGTCCAAGAGTCTTTCATGTTAGAAAGAAAACATAAAGCGGGGCATGGTAGTGCATGCCTATAATCCCAGCACTTGGGAGGCTGAGGCAAGAGGATCAGTGTGAGTTCGAGATCAGCCTGAGCTACAAAAGTAAGCTCAAGGCCAGCCTGAACTGCATAGTGAGGCTCTGTCTCAAAAAGACAAAAATGCAAGAACTAAGCACAGAGCCCCATTCCTGCTTGAGACTGTTTTATGAAAATTAAAGTCATATACTCTGATTTTATCTTTTATATAGCAAAACATGGCACAAATAAATCCAGAAGTACTCTGAAGAATGAACCTACAGGGGACAAATCCATAGTAAAAACAACAGATATCCATTGTCTGTTTGCAATTATTAGCTGATGACCTATGGGGATATCAAAGTTTTACACATTTCACCTAGTAGAACTGACAGGCAAACCGGCGTTAATCTAATCCTTTGGAAACTGAAGATGTTGACAAGATGATTAAGTTGTGTGAGAAAGACTGAGGAGATAGATTTTAGTAATCTAAGTGGCTCTCAAGATCTGAAGATGTTAAGAAACTCTTGCAACTAATCTCCTATTAAATATCAAGCAAACTTAGAAGGCTATGTATTCTTACTGCGTCTTTTTTTTTCTGTCTTCAAAATTTTATTCACTATTCCAATTGTTACACCTTAGTTTACTTAAAACTTTGATCTTGGGTTGAGAGTATAGTTCTACGTTAAATTATAAGCTTCATACATGTGAGTCCCAGACTTAATCTCCAGCAACAAAGCAAGCAAACAAGCCCTTTGAACCTCTAGGAATTTTGATTGGCCTAAAGTTGAGTTATGAAGTCTATGCTTCTACTTCCATGCATTCGTAGTTTCTAAGGTATGCAAGTTCACTCTGTGTGCCTATTCTGTTTCCTTGTACCGTTATCAAGCTGTTTTATTTATTGAGTCCTTATCAGATTTCATTGTTTTCCAGAATGACTTCTTTCTCATCATTAATATTCTTCTGATTACTCCACTATTATTTTTTATGTCAGATTAAATATAGATCAGCATACTAAAGTACAGATTCATAATGGTGCCTTAATAACATTGAATTTTCCTCTACATAATCATAGGAAAATTTACAACGAAAAAAGCATAGCCTGTAATGACATTTTTCATGCTGAGAATATACGAGCAGAAAAAGATTTTAAAATTGCTGTATTTTTAAATTTTCCTTGAACACTTACATGCAAAAGAAAAAAAAAGTTTCTTCATGCACAAAAATCATGCAAAGTTCTTACACATTTAGGTCAAAACTACCCTTTTTCGCACATGTATGAATTTTCTACTATATGAGATTTCAATCTTTCAAGAAAATCCAATATTCAGTTGTTGAACTTGGCATCTAACATAGATTCATGTCATTACCAACCTAAGTTTAATACAAATGCTTCTCCCTTGGCTTTGCATCCCTGTTTGTAAATTAGAATATGTAGAATATCAAAAGAGCAATACTAAGAAAAGGAAGTATTGGGCAAAACACAACATTTGTTAACATCTAATGAAAAGACATTTTTGGGGGAAGTACATAGCTTCATAGTGGCTTTAATTATGTTAATAAGCACTAGAGCATCCCAGTAGAGGTCAGTACTTATAGCATTCTGATGTAATACCCTAAAATGCTGCTCATATATTGCAGAATTAGTGTGCCTCTGATAACAGTTAGAGAAGAATCTGGCTTGGGAAAATGCATTTCAGTAAAGCATAATGCAACATTTATTGACCAGCTATTTCTTGTTAAGTACTGAGCCACTTTAGGAAATACAGAGATAAGGAAGCTCAGTATTCTCTCATGGGGCTCAATGAATGTAATAAAGACAGGTAGGAAACCCAGTTGCGGGAAATGTTAGAATGCAAAAGCATAAGTACAAAATTGATCAAAATATATACATATGCATCTACACACACACACACACACACACGTACACACACCTCTCAGGTACACGTACAAACATGATATAAAGAATTATTTGAGGACTGGTATCTCTTGCCATCTTATCTTTTAAATTTTCACTGCATGTGCAACATAGTAGACATGGAGTAATGTGACATAAAAATAACATTTTGCAAAACCAGCTTTGTAATTTTTTTCTGATGTGTGTACTAATGAAAATGAAAGCTAAGATTAAACACATTTAAGGGGAAATATGGTTTAATGTCATAGCTTAAATCATATACTTGGAACGCATGAGTTCTAATAGAAAGAAAATGTCCCCCTTTCTAGTCCTGAACAAGACCGGGCATTCATACATGCCCTAGAATTAGCATGCATTTTCTTCTACCTAAAAACTGACTATGCGGAGTGTAACTAATGAATGGTTGAGAATCCCCTGCACATTTTAATACATCTTTAATGGGAACTGTGTGGGAGATATAAATGTGCCTGGGATGCAGGCTTACAAAGAGAAAATGCTCTTAAAGATGAATGTTAGACCCCTTAAGTATGTTTATGGTCATTTTACTCACAGGGGAAGCGTGTTTCTGAGAGCGTAATGGAAGTTAATGGGAAAATATGAATCAGTATAAATCCTCTTTGAACACATAATTTTAGAGAACGCCATCAAAGGCATAGGATAATTAAATGCTTAATTAATTCATTCACAAATTCATTTAGTGTTTACTAAAGCTCAGGTAATGTAAGCCATAGGAAGTTAACAGGACACAATGCTAGAGATCTAGCTCCGAAAATACAGTTGTATCTAAGTGTATCTACCTCTTGTGGGGGAGTCTCAGCGAAGCCAACAGAAAGTTGATGACAGACCCAGTTTGGCAGCGCTATGGAAACACTAAAGAAATGAAACTTACGGGGAAGACGTCTAGTGTGGTAGTGAACAAGGGGAATCCAGATTTGCATGTGTGAGATGATTAAGCAATCATGCTATTTGGGAGAATTCTTGAGCAAGATGAGGGAGAGGAAGGAGAGAGTCAGCAGCGGTTGGATAGTCCTAGGCCAAGAGAGCCATATTTGAAGAGGATTGATGAGAGCAGCGTTTAATGAGATCAGAAGGCAAGCAGAGGCATCTGATCATGGTAGCGCCTTAGGAGCCACTGTATTACCTGGAGAACTTACTTGGCAATAATCCAGAAAATAATTGGAAAGTTCACAAGTAGAGAAGAGCTGTAGTCAGACCTCTCCTGGAGATAGATCCCTTCTGGCCCTACACTGAATGTAGTGCCTAGGGAGGGTGGCCCGTGGCAAAAGCACAGACAATGAACAAGTTGACCGCGTTCTGCAGTAGATTAGGTGAAAGCCAGTGGTGGTAGTGGGAAAGTGCCAGCAAGTGACTGCATTCCAGATATTTTCAAGGGAACATCTACAGGAATCATGATAGACTGCCTACAACACATTAGACAAAAGTACAGTCCACTAGACAAGAGAATGACTCAGAAATAGCCAAAACTAGAAGGCCAGAATAGACGGGATGCCGCCAAAGAGGATTATGGGGGATCCTTCTGTAGCACATTCCACTTGAGAAATTAAATCACTAAAATGAAGAAAATGCAGCATGGATTTGAAATAGTGCATTCAAGAGAAGGTGCCGAGTAATGGCAGGTATTTTGTTCTTAAAGTAGAGGTGATGCTTATGGCCATGGTCCTGAATGAGGTGACCTACAGGATTGGATCAAGAAGCGTTGTGAAGATGGGATTCCTGGTTACCTGACAGCCTGGAGGAAATGGACTTCCTTCCAGTCAGGGTGTGGAGAAGTGCATAAGGAAGGGATGGTGGAAGCCCGCGGGCATCACCCTAGAAAAGGGAGGAACAGCCGCGTCTCACGTTGCTGAGAGGTCAGGGAGTGCGAAAGTCCCTGGAGACCTTGGCAAGACATGTACTGATAGAGAGAGGGTGGCAACAGCTAAAGGAGAGGTAACAAGAGCAGAAGATGTTAGAGGGTGAATGCAAACAGATCTCCAGCAGCTTTGCTCCACAGAGGCTGCAGAGAGAGAGGGAGGAACACGAGTAGGTTATCGTTTGTCGGGCCAAGAACATTATTGTCGTTGTTGTTGTCATCGCCATCGTTTGGAGGGAAACGTAACAGCATGACACAATGACAGTGGGGAGGACAGAGCTGGAAAGTGAAAGGGAGATGAAGGGAAGCCTGGAGGTGGTGGTGATGGCCACACTGACTTCTGTGCGGGAGAGTTGGGCGCTGCCCAGCCTGGGAGCCCCGCGACAATCAGTGTTCAGCTCTCAGACGACGTTGATCACCCGACATCTGTGTTTGTTTGCATCAAGGTATAGTTATCTGCATGAAAGAATAGTGTACGTGTGTGTGTGTGTGTGTGTGTGTGTGTGTGTGTGTGTGTCGGGGATGTTAGATTGAATGTGCGCTGAGGCCAACCCAGGTGAGAGTAACAGTAAGAGATGAGTGTGCTTTGCCCTAACCCTCTGTGATTTTAATAAAAAAATAATTAATTTTTATATTTAAAGAGAGTACAAAATAATAATAATAGTAATAAATTGGAAACAATAGAGAATTTCACTGTACAAAATAATACCAGTTCAACAGTAAATGTTGCATTGCATAGGGTTGTCTTCAAATTAGTTTAGATTACCAGATGTATGCCAGCAAAATTAGGCGGGGGGGGGGATAATAAGAGATTAAGAGAAAAAAGATCCAGCATTAATTGCTTCTATGTATAGGCCAGCAGAAATTCGACAGCCCAGTTATCCAAGCCATCCTGCCTGCAGACATCGACATATCTTTTTCCCCCTCCCCGCTCGCCTGTCCTCATCTCTGTGTTTTCTTGTGTCATTTGCGGGAAGCCAAGCAGAGAGCACCAGGGAAGGCCGTGGTGTCCTTCAGGGAGACACACCCTGGGAGCCTGAAGGGCGGCCCCCACCCAGAGCAGAGGTGGTGGGGAGGAGCAGAGGGCATTCTCCTAGCAGGAACCATGATCTTAGGCGGGGAAGAGTTCAGAGCTCACTCACTGCTATTAGAACTATCATTTTATTCTGCCAGGACTGATGATGAACAACGAGAACTCATCACAATAGCACGCTTCTGAACAGCACTGACCTAGATATATAGATACGCGGGTCCAGGCTTCCTTCTGACTCAGGCACGGGTGAACTAATTCTGCCAGTCCCTGTGTGCTCGGACTAAGGAATGGCTATGCGTGTGTTTCTAATCATAAAATACTGCCTGTAGCTTCACTGTGGTCAGAATGCTGTGTAAAATTAAAATACAGAGAAGACAGTTTATTGTATTGTACAAAATACCAAGACAGGACACATACATATATTATATATGTATAATACATATATATAGAATATGGGACAAGTTAAGTTGTTTACCTGAGGGTTATGTTTGGGCTGAATGTGCTCCTTAAAAAAAAAATTACATGAAATAACCAGCACCTGCTCCCACGAACTGCCATCACTGCTCCAACCATCTCTGAGGTCTTTCTCTGAAGAAGTGTCACTTCCTGCTACCTATGCACATATACTAAACTAGACACTGCTGTTAGAATAGAACACACCGCATATTCTGTAAAATCTCACCCAAATCCATAGTGCTGCGATTTTAATACACTTTGAACAGAAACCATCAAATTGGCACAGTAAACAACTACTGATTGTGTACACTTCAGCTTCTATAAAAATTCCAGGACACAGTGTCTGCTCCCAAATGAGAGCACAGCATTTCCAGCTGCGCTCACCTTTTCTGAATCTCCCACCATAGCACTGCACTTCCTTTTTTCATGGTTATTCCTGGGAGTTCCTTGGATGGCGGTGTGAATTCATTCACCCTCAACTCTTATTTTATGCTACTTGCCACACTGTTTATGGGGCAGTGGGAATAAAAAGTGGCCATTGGGGACATCTTTATCTTGGTAGGAACACTCCTAGGTTTCTTTTTATTTCTATTATTACTTTTATTCTTTATAGTACCATTATTAAATGTGATACAAATTAAATGAGAATACCATAAAGAGGAAAACAGAGTCATAGCTTGAAGTATTTGCCCAAAGCCACAGAAGCATGTCAATGATAGAGTCCAATTCAAATTGCTGGCTCCCTGGCTTTATGACCCTTCCCCTATAATCCGTTATGTGATATTCATGACTAAGAAGGATGTGGCCCAAGTCACCCACGGATGACCTCCAGACTGAGAGCCACAGCTGTTGGAAGTAGCTTTTGAGTTAGAAGTGTTCGTTAGCCACGTGTGTAAAAAGCGAGAGTGCTCCTAATGCAGCCTCATTGCTTGGGAGTGGCAGGCATCGCCTTAGTCGCGATGGTTCTTCAAACTTAGTGTTGCCTCTTCTGCTCCAAGAACTTACTGTTTCTCCTCATTACGGCATGGCCTGCAGTGTGGGTGGCCACTGTGCTTCCAGGACTCCTTGTAACATCCCACTTCATTTTATTGTGCTACACACCAGATGATTTTGCCTTGCTACCCATCATGTTCAGTAATTTCAGGAACCCACTGACAATACTCATTGCTACCATACCCACAACACTATCTTTAAAGGGTTATCCCTCAGAGAATATTTACTTTACATGAAGACCTCAGCCACTATATCTTGAAACTGAGCAAGATACAGAGTGGCTTCAGGTCAGTAGCCACTAGAACAGCAATGTTCAACTCTACCGTGGAAGTAGATACTGGAAATCACACAAGAGCCAGTTATGTCCGGAAATACCATTGATGTATCCATCAAAATAAGTAATTCTGCCTCCCATGAAGTAGCATTATGGAAAACTTTTATATGTGTAGAGAGACTGTACTTAGAAAACAAGTATTTGAGATGACCCAGATACTTTGATAGCAGGTAGTAGGCTTAGGAGGGCTGGCAGTTGGCTTGAACAGAAGTAATTTTTCATCATAATGAGTGAATTTCCACCTACTGTTTGAAGATTTATCTCTGCCAAATCCTATCAGCAATTGCATAAGACACTTACATTTATAAACTTTCATTACTTTCACTTGTGGATTGATGTTCACCAGAGATATAAGCTTTAATTTACACAGATATTTCTGCAGATTAATTTTCTCTTAAGGTATACTGTTCTGCACTACTATAAATTTATGTATCAGTGGTATTACGTATTTTCCAATGTGTTTTCTTTGTATATTAACAGATACAATGATTACATTAATCATGTCTGCATGATTATCTTAAGGCATTTTGCTAATTTTATAGCCTTTTAAAATGGCTAAGACATTAGGGACAAAATGGATCAAGTTAAAAATCATACATGTAATGTTTCTTTTATTTTACTAATTTATTAGGTTGAATTTTTTATAAAAGGCCTATTTTTAATTTATTTTACTATTATTATTACTATTTGGGGGGGGTTGTTTTGGGTGCAGAGGATTGAACCCTGGGCTTCCAGCACCCTAGGCAAGTATTCTACCACTGAGCCATATCCCCAGCCCCTGTAATATGCTTATTGAGATCACTGGTCTCTGACTAATTTCTTTTTGAGTTTTGTGAAATGATCTTCGTGTTAACTCATCCAAGATGATGATTTATGTGAATATCCAATCACCTCTACTTCTGGGCTCTACAGCAAATCTACATTAGAAGTTGAGAACTGCTAATAAAATTTCAGGAGGGTGGAAACCTGCTAGAGTCACACCTGTCATCAACACTTGTACTTCACTAATTATCCATGTCTTGGTTTTTTTCTACCCATTCATAGCTCTATGGCGGAGCCACTATAGGGTGGCATGTCACTGCAGTTCTTTCCCCAGTTCCAGGTCATGAATGTCACACTGATATTTATTCATCTGCCATGGTGTCAGTATATTTACATTGTAGAAACCGCCAGATACTACCGGTTGACACCTAAATTTTTTTGAGAGTCATTCATTAAGCATTTATCAGTGTGTAACTCCCTGACCATAACATACCCTCTTCAGTTACAGTAATGAGTAGAGTATGAATGAGAATACTAATTGAGAAGCAGACATCTACTTTTCAAGCCCATGAGAACCATCAAATGCTAATAGAAAAGTTGGTATATTTTGGTCAATAGCTAATGCCATGAAAGAAATTCACTGTGATGTATTTTTCTTGCAAAATATCTCCTATAAATCAAAAGAGGTGTAAGTCACTGAGCCCAAAAGGAGAAACAAACAAACATGAGTTTACCAAAGGATACTTAAGCACTGATAATAAAAGAATTAGGGGGAAAGATATCTCAGGATACAACTGGGCTCCATTTTGAAAGCAGCATGGGAAAACTTCAATAGAAGACACACAGCAGGGTAGGATTAGTGGTTGGAAAATGACTAAGAAGAAATGTAAGGACTGGGGAAGATTCTGGAAGCAAGGGCCTACTGAGATGCTTCCTGACTAGAGGACTGAGTGACCAGGTATGATCACCCACAGGACCACCTGGGAGAGGATGGTGGATCAAGAACCTGGTTAGACACTGAAGGGCCCTGAAGGAAGAGGAGCCAGCAGCATCTTTGTGAGCCTGGGTCACGTATGTAGACGTGGAAATCCACAAGTCAGTCCTGATTGCAAAAGCGATCAAGAGAGCCTGCATAGCATTTCCTCCAGGACAGGCCGTCTGACTAGGGAGATGAGTGAACTTTCAGGATGAGGAAAAAGAAAAGCATCATTTCAGTAGAGAAACGGCAACCCAGAGAGGAGCCAGCGAAACCTGCTGCGGGGCTGGGACTTTTTGCAGCATCTCACGCGTTTCCTGAGCGCCCCACCTCTATGTCTCCATGATCTTTGCTCTGTGGGACGAACAGGAAGCTTCTTGGCAGAGCAGCGGTGGAAGGGAGCCCGGCGAGGACAGCTGAAGTGTCATCTCCAACAAGCGCACTGAGAATCTTGTTTCAAAAGCGCAAGAATGGAGCTTCGGCTTAAGCAAAAGAGCTTGGCTGCGTTTTTTCAGATGTGAGTGCTTGCGTCTGCGCACATCTTTGCTTCAAGTCTCCTGACCCTCCTCCCTCTTCACAAGGGAGCCTGAGGACCGTTCATGACGAACTCAACCATACCTAGATGTGCAATCCAGCTGCCTCTGTCCAAAATGCTGTCTGATTACCAATGGCCTAACTTCATTCTTTCCCAGGGATGGGAAACAATATCCAGGCTCTCAGTGAGACTCTGAGGGTACTGCTGGTCAAGACCTATAACTGTTCATGTCTATGCACGTTCATAAATATAAAAATATGCCCCTGAAACTGATTGAGAAAAATGAAGTTGGAGGTTTTGATCTATGATGAAGGTAGTTCTGGTCCGCACAAGGATGTGTACCGCTCTACTGTGGGACCAAATACAACCTGGCCACACACATTCATATAAGAAATGAATATCGGAAATTGAATGGGAATTCCTTTATTGGTTTTCACTCATCTTTCTGTGTGACTCTTGCTTTGTGGATTCCTGGAGAGTATTTGCTCCTGGATGCTGTCCTCCTGGGCACTCCAGCTGCCGCCGAGAACACAGCCCAGAAGGCACATTCTGGGAAGGCACCTGGGGGAGCTTCCAAGGCATGGAGATTTTCCATCCTGCTGAGCAGTACTGGCATGCGTTTTCTCTTCCCAGCCTGAATTCATAAGAGCTGGAATTTCACTGGTGTAATTGACCAAAGCAGGCTCCCCAGGCTCAGTGGTTCTGGTTTTCCTTTTATTGATTAAACAAGCGCATCAAGGAAGAGGAAAATTAACTCGGTTGGCTTTGAAAACTGATAGACTGTAAAGCTGTGGCTTAGAACAGAACTAGGGGAGGAGACTGACAGAAGGGAGGAGAGATGCTCTGTTTTTAATTCTAAGTAGATTAGGATTTAAGTGAATTCAGGAAAGCTTTGAGTGAAGAACAGCAAAAAAAAAAAAAAAAAAAAAAAAAAAAAAAAAAAAAAAAAAAAAAAAAAAAAGGCTAAACCCACACACATAAGAGAAGATAAGGCTGGAATCTATATCTATATATCTGTGTACATATTTGATTTATTTAATATATATGTTCTATATATTCTATGTACGTGTATATGTATTTATTTTAGCATAAATTATGCTATTGGACACTAACATTACCTATAAGACAGCATTAAAAACATAGAAAACCAGGTCAAATACAACTTATGACCAGTTCAGCATAGTGCAAAAGAAGATACGGTGAAAAATTCAGAGAAAATGATTTCAGAAGTATTGAAAAAAAAGAAGAAAGTAATGTTCTTTCTAAGAAATTTGATGTTAAAGTCAGGCTTGTTGTTCCATATTCTATGCATTGACATTCACATGTAGTTTCTGATTAAGTGCTAAAAGACACACTGAAATTTTTATACTCGAATATTCTTGACCATTCTCTGAACTATTGCGTACATATTGAAATATGCCATGTCATTGTTGAAGCTTACTGTTTGAACCTTCTTTTGACTCATTATAAATCACGATGATTACACAGAGTCTTTAATCTGGTTTCTATGGCCAAAATCTTAAAGATGTGTATGCCCTTATCCACTGTTGGAGAGTGGCATTCTGTTTTATTCATTAAACAAATAATGGCATATTTTAGTATTCTTAAAAGACCTGAATTGGAATGGAGAGTTAAAATGGAATGGTTATTGCCCCTTGGAAGCTTGAAGTCTGCTTGTAGAGGTAACCATTTGCCAAAACATTGGCAGATGACACAATCTATTCTATCTGTAATAAGTAGAACCTGTGATAAGATCCAAAGGTATCGTGGAAATGAACAGTAAGAACTTCTGAACAAAAGCAGTTACATTTATAAGTGAAAACTAGAAGCTAGCTGGCCAATATAGGTGAAGTGATAAGTATCCCTTATAGATGGAGAACTGTGGGTCATGAATCGTTCTGGAAGTTGGAAAATGAAGCAACACAATACAGAAAGGTCTGATCCATGTGGCTGAAAGAGAGGCATGGGAAGACAGCAAATGAGGCCTTTCCCCTGTCTTTCTTACACGCAGGTTAGCACCCCTTCCCATGGGACAAAGCCCAGAGCTTGAGCTGTGGCTAAGGTACTGTGAAGGAAGGCAGAAGGCACCTTCGGAATGGGCTCCTACGGGTCCTTGCTGTGCCCTATCTCTCTGATCAGGCCACTGTCAAAGACACAAGGGAACCAAGGGAGAATTCAGGGTCCCGGTAGTGTCACACAGAGCAGAAATTTCTGCAAACCACAAGCACCTGTACTTTTTCTTTTTTAATTTTGAAGAGAAAAAGTAAAACAAAATGTCCCACCAGAATAATAGAAGGGCAACAATGGCGAATACAGAGAATATTATTACCTTTAAATTAGTTACTCAGAGTACAACATATCAGTGTTCAATTGTTCAAGCAATATTAGCACAGATATTTCCTTTCAAAAAACTAAGAGAATTAGTACTATAACTATATATGCATATATTTCCCTTTTTTCTATGTACTTAGTACAGGGTTTACAGGGTCTCACTATATAGCTCAGACTCATAATAATCCTCCTGTTTTTAGCCTCCCAAGTGCTGAGATTATGTCCTACCTCCATCGCCGTCTCAGCGCACCCCAGGGCTGGAGCCATCATCCTTTCTTCTTTTCTTTAAGAACACATACTTGAGCAAGAAATGTACTTAGTGGTGATCGAAATTTCCTGTTCAAGGAGATTATGGTGCCAAGAAGGAAAAGGATTGATGATGTATAGTGTGCCTAAGGAGAGTCACCTAGAGAGAAAATATTCTCTCAGGCTTTCACAGAGAGCAAACTGGTCAAGCAACGGCCATGACCCATCCAGATGGCTGACACTGACAAAAGATCTGCAAAGTGCTGCTCATGGTTTCAGGGTAAATCCTGAGGGGATTTGACTGACCTTGATAAATAAAAGAGTCAGATTTTTTGTTATATGGATCTTGTGTTTTCTTGGTGTTAACTATCCAGCAGAAAAGTCTAACCACAAGTTATAAAAAGCAAAGACATTAATATACTGAGCTGTCAGAGGCTGAAGTCAACAGCCTCTGATATTGCCAGTTGTGCCAATAACCCACTACTATTATGGACTATTGGACTATACATACAGCTACTTTCTCTTAATTCAAGGAGAAGCAAGACGTGTACTAACAGTGTTTAGAAGAGTTATCATGTCTGCATCTTGTACTCTGAACAACTCCTACAAAGACAACAATAGGCAATATATTAATTATTGCGTCTGTCCTACTAGTCTGTTGTGAAACTGTTTTATTGATATTTCTTTCTCACTAACATTAATTAAAAAAGAAATATATCTACATGGTGGTGTCCCAGTATGTATTTTGAAACCATTTTTATAACAGCTGCTGATGGCCCAGCTCGTATGCCTTGTTTTGTGGGGGTGTCTTCCCTTCACCTCACTTCTAGCAGCATGCAGAGAGGAATGCTGTGGTCCAACACATGGCTTAGAACAAACAGCACTTTCTGTACATGATTTCAACGCCAACGAATGAAGTGTAAGGCCTTTTGCATACTCATACGGGGTCAGATGGTGCAAGTATTACGTTAAATGTGGAAGATTACATCCAGTGACTGCAACAGAATCGATGCCACCGAATAACCACAAGTTCTCACGAAGTGTTTTTAAGATGCTCACTAGGTTCATGATTACACGCAAGATCTGTCAGTCCATGATGATGTAATACATTGTTCACTGAATACATCATGGAATGATAAAAATGATAATTTTGTATGTTTTGTCTAAATTTATATGTGAAGATACAGTTCACAGTATTCCATTGATCCAAGAGTAGGTTTTTTTAAATTCTGTATTCATAAACTATAATAAGTGCTGGACTCTTATAGTTACCCACATTCAGTTTATTAATTTCAGCATATGTTGAGGCTGGGACAATTCTTCGGCAGCATAAGCACTATCCTGTTAAGTGCCAGGTCCCGAGTTCAATCCCCAGTTCTACATGCCTTGCTAGACCTGGAACTGGGTATGGCAGAGCACACCTGTGATCTGACCACTCGCAAGGCTGAGGCAGGCGGATAGGTAAAGTTTGAACTATGTAGTGAGACCCTGAATCAATCAATCAATCAACAATATGCTATGAATAAAGCTCATTGGCCCAGTGCCTACTGAGCAAGTGCGAGGTCATGAACTTGATTCCCAGTACAAAAAAAAAAGAGACCCTAAATTAAAAAAAAAATGGATGTACATATGCCATATACATGGCATTTGGTATATATTTACTATTTCACAAAAATTCACAAGTTTCAACATAATCCTTAATCAACCAATAATAAATTAAAAACATCAACATCTCTACCTATTGAAACTAATAGACATAGAAGAGGGTGTACAGCTCTATAATTTTGTTCAGATAGCAGCAGAAGCTGGAAAAGCTGTCGCTCCTATTGATTCACAGCACTCTGCTATTATAGAATATGTGTATTCTATAATAGAATATTATAGAATTCCTATACTGATTTATAGCATGCTGCTATATTTCAGAAAAATTATCCCAGTTTACTACGTTCCCTTGGCATTGTACAGAAATTTGGAGCCATATCGGTCTAGAAACATTAAACTTCTCTTTTTCTTCATTTGTATAAGAATAACTCATTGCATTAGATATGTAAAGTCTTATCTACATGGGTTTGACTACAGAAACTAATAAAACATTCTCTAAATAATGAAAAAAAATTGAGCTTTATGAATATAATGATTTTCTAATGTGATGAATATTTACAAACATACTTTTTGTCAGTTGTCCACAGTTAACCATTGTGCTATCCCTCAACCATAGAGAAACACACACACACACCAAATACAAGAGCATAGTTGTCGTAGAGGTCACACACCACGCACGAGTGCTGGCGACCACGGGATGTGTGTGCTGGGGAGAGGGTGTTCACTGTCAGCATGTGCCTTTATAGCTCAGGGGTATAAAGTGTCCTGGAAGACAGGCTGCAGCAGTAACCGGACAGTTAGAGCTACACGTAGCTGAGGAGAAACAGCGCCTCGCCCTTGGTCTCCAGAGATGGTTCCGGTGTCCTCCGGCAGCCCCCGCATCTCGGCTCTTCACTGAACTAGCAGCTTTGCATGAGGTTAATAAAAGATATTTTGTGGGAGGTTGTAAAAATCCTCTATAAAATGCTATGTTAGCAGTGAAAATGAAATTAGGTAATGGATAAAGCATACATTTCCAACAAAAATAGTGAAGAGAAAACCAATTTAAGAGCAGTTTCGTAACTTTCAGGATCTTCAGGGAGAGATGGAAAAGACTGCAGGCAGTTCAGGGAGGCACGAGGGTCTGACAGCAGGAGGGGCTGGCAGATCTGCACCGAACCCACCCAGGTTGTTAATGAGCGCATATTATTTTATCAGGAAGTGTACAATCTCTTTACCAAGTAATTGTCAGTGTCGCTTTTGCTGCGTGCAAAATCTTCTATTATCAAGCGATACAATTGTTTTAATGCACCAATAGCAATGCAACTATCATTTTAAAATATATCCTGTTAAATACAATCGTGCCAGAGAATGCGGACATTTTTGTTTTTCGCCTAATAAGTGCGTCCGTTGCCAGTACAGTTGTGCCAAACTGATACCATGAAAAAGATTTGTGGGCACATTGTCATGACAAGAAAGCCGTTCCCGCTTTGCTTCCTGCCTTTTTTTGTCCCTCCCTCTCTCCTCCTTCCTTTCCTCCTCTCTTTTCATCTTTAAAGGCAGTTAAAGCTACAGCCTCTAAAAGGAAACTCAATTCTATATGCTATTGAAACCCAGCTCTTTGGTAAAAAAAAAAAAAAAAAAAAGTATCACACAAATGTAGTTCAAAATATCTTTAGGGTGTTTTCTGAATTTAATTTGAAAGTGTTATGTCATTTATAACAAAAAAGCAAATGTGTATGAGGCATATAGACTGAAGTATTCAAAAGCAAAAGCAGCGCTGAAAGAAACTGATACTTACATAAATTGCCCTATTCTTAACAATGGAGAAATAAATGTGACTATAAAACAAAATCTTGCCATTTGAGTGCTTCGTAAGAACTTATTTAAGTGTGTATTTTGCAGTTACTTTGTCATCTTTGGTTATTTTGTTTCTCTCACTTGTCTCAGAAATAGTTCCAATCATTTGTGAAAGTGCAGAACACAAACTTTGTCTGGAGTGCTCTCCTCCAGGTCCTTCAGTAGTTCATTTCTGTGTTTTGTTTCTGGTTCTCATCCTCAACTTTGTTCATTCCTCAGCTCTCAGGCATCTCACCTCTTGCCTCACTAGGTACTGGGGCCAGAGGTCCCTACTGGCGAGTCAAGTCTCCTGCAATTTGAAGTGATTCAACTCTCTTGGGTGCATGACTCCTTTTCTTTTGGGACTCACTCGCCTACCTTCACTTCCGTGGTTCACTTCTCTACTGTTCCTCTTGGCTGCTTGCTCTCAGTCTGAATTATCAGGTTGTGATGTCTGCATGTTCCAATTCCAGCCCGTCCAAATTACATCCCCAGTTTTCTTTTTGTCATTTGCATTTCCCCACTAGAGCAAATGTTCTACCTGCCCTCCTGCAAAAGGTACCGTCTGCATGCTGTGGACTGTAGTGGCCCCGGTGGGCTTATCACACTCCAGTACCATTCTACAGCTGAAATATGTCCAAAACATTGAGAGAAAGGGAGAGAGAAAGACAGAGACAGAAACAGAGAGACTGAGAGACTGAGAGAGACAGAAAGAGAAAAACAGAGAGAGAAACGAGAGAGAGAAGAGAGAGAAACAGAGAGAGAAGAGAGAAAGAAACAGAGAGTAAGAAGAGAGGACAGAGAGAAAAAGAGAGAAAAGAGAAGAGAGAAACAGAGAGAGAGAAAAGAGAGAGAGACAGAGACAGAGACAGAGATGGAGACAGAGACAGAGACCTGCTAGCATCCACAATGGTCTTTCAATGATTTTTTTTTTTTTGTGCCCAGAGGCAAAAGTCGAACTCAGGACCTTGCTCCTGCCAGGCAGGTGCCTGAGCTGCTGAGCTGCATTGCAGGCTGAATTTTCTATATATGGGAGGCTGATGACTTCTAAGTGATACTTAGCAAAGTAAAATTAGTAGTGAAAGTAAGGAAAATCCGTCTCTGTCCTTTTGAGACCCAGTGAAAGTCCATGCCGTGGTATCTGCTCACCCAGGTTTTCATGACAAAATCAGTAAGAAGAAAGCTTTCAGAACGAGGCTGCACGTCGCTGGCCGAGTCTGAGGAGACCTTACATCCATATTTCTGCGCTCTGCCTCTGGACAAGGCTTTTCCGAGTCACTGCTTTGAGAGACGCCTCGATCACAAATAAGCACCTGCAATTCCCTGGGTCAGCCCTTGTGACTTTCAAATTGAGCCTGGAGTTATGAATCATTGTTTGCTTTCTCTCCCTGCTGCAGCTTAATATATATGACTTGTCACTTACCATGAGCAGCTATGGCATTCTCCAGGCTGTGACCGCCTACGTCTTCAGGATGTCTTCCAAGGCTGCCCACAGTGAATTTAAATGATGACAAACTTATATTTTAAGCAGGACACCTCAAAGTATCCTCCCTGGAAAACCCTTTTGTGGAGGTTTGCCAAGAATGGCAGCCAATGGGGTGCTTTTATAATTGTTAGTGTCTATCTTGAGATTGGCTTACACAGTAGAGGCCGGCTGGTTTCACAGTGGTGTCCCACAGGCTAGGAAGCTGGGAACCCAAAGGCTATTAGCCCAGGAAGCTGTAAGCCTCAGAAGAAGAGCCTGAGGCTGTAGCCCTGGAGAGTCCCTGGGGTCATCTAGTGGAGGAGGTGGGGGCTGAGGGGTGGGGGTTCTGAACTGAAAGGCTAAAAATTCTGAGTCTAGAGTCCACAGGAAATGACAACAGTGAGAAAATTCACTGGTTCCAGCGCAGTTGATTTTTTGCAGCCCCTGAGAATGTCCCACATCTGCTTCTCTTGGTGGCACTAGGGGTAAGCCAGGGCCTCTGCACTTGGCCATACCTACACTTTTGTTACTACTTATCTTTAGATAGATTTTTGCCTAAAGCACTATATTGCCCTGGCTGTCCTTGAACTGGTGGTGCTCCTGACTCAGTCTCCCGGAGTGCTGGCTGGGGTTGTAGGCACGCACCAGTGTACCCAGCTTCTTCCGCTGATTGGTACCACCCAGGTCTTCCAGGTGCTTGGAGGTAGCAGCCTATCTACATTGAGTTTGGGGCTCTAAGCTCAGCTTGCCGATGTGCACGCGTTGTCTCTGGAAACACGTTCAGACACACCCAGCAGCAGGCTTACCGATTTTCTCCATGTCTTTTAGTTCCGTGAAGCTGATCATCAAGATGAACCTAATTTTCACTCTTGCTTACTCAGCTTTTTCTATACAACACAGTAACCGACAGCAGAGAAATATAGTTTGTTCATAGGCCAGGCAAGAGAACAAAAGAACTGTAAGAATGCAATCGCAAAGGCTTTGGGAGGTTATCCCTAAAGTTATAGGGTGATTTCCTCTTCACCTGCTCCAGATGCAGAGAAAACCCTGGCAAGTCCCAGGTGAGCTTAGAGAAAGCTACCAATCATGACCAATCCTGTCACAGCCTGATTTCTTAGGATGAACGCATCATGTTCAACAGCAACTATTGTATTAATTTTATAAAACAATAGGCAGCACTCTACTCTCAGGTCCTAAGAATGTGGTCTCAAACTACGACAAAAATCAGAAAATTCAAACTAGCCATTTACCTAATAGAAGGTAGCCATCATTTTCATGTATGCTACCAGAATATGACCTGTGTTTACCAATGCTCCCATTGGCTAACATGTCTGTTGGCAAACAAAAGCACTTGGCAACATTTTGCTACCATTCATGAATTCTGCGCTGGGTGCCACTAAAGCTTATGGAGAAACTGGATTCGGCTGGTGATCAATTTGTTCACCAGAATTATGCAGAGAGTTCAGTTGATGAAGGGAAGATTCCTTGCAGTGGTAGTGTACTTTACTTTGCATTGAACTCTGAGAATCCCAACTGATTTTTTTAAAATATGTTGAATAAAAGCACCTGTGTTTTGAGACCTGATTTTTCTACTTTTGCTCTGAAAAATAGGTCACTTTTCAATGTTCCGTCACCAGTGAAGATACCACTATTTTCATGAAACACCTAATTCTGAATTTAATTTAGGTAATATTTAAAAAAGCTCAAGTATACCTATTACAATGCTATCATCTTAATCGGTTCATAACATTGAAACTTTATGCAATATTGAAATATTAAAAAAATTTAAAATACACCTTTCAATGTGTTCATTTTTACCTTGCTATTATCTAGCAGAGAAAGGCATGAAAAGGTGCTTTCACCCTTCCACCTAAAGTGCTGCGAAAAAAGGCCAGCTCTCTCCCTCCCTCTGTCCCTCTAGAAATTCACATTTTTGGAAGGTTTGAGAGGTCTTACAATTGAAGGACAATGTGCCATTCTAAAAATGAAATATATTTTCTCCAGCTCGCTGATTGGTGTGTTCTGTGGCATTTATTAAACCTAGACCCTGCATTTCTCCATAATAAGTCTGTCCTTGGAAGATTTAAAGTCCCATCTGGGCTAGAATTTTCCTCTTAGTCATGATTTAGTCATATTGTTTGAATCATGTCATATTTGGCAGTTGGTTCCATTAGCTGAATTAATTTTTCAATTTTCTTTAATGATCTTTTGCTTCCTGGGCTGATTTTTAAAACTTTTCTGTGGGAATCTCATGTGGCTAGCTGTATACAAACACACAGATACTCTGCATTTATTAACTATCGCCTGTAATTTTTGGGACATTGATCCAGGCAATGGAGATGAAACTCTGATGAAAATATAAACCTGTTCAGCCCCCAATGAGATTACATTTTAATCGCCCTTCTTGCTCCATTTGCAATTATAGCACTTCCTAAATAGAACCTGAACTGAAAGTGCTTAGGTACAGATTGAATAAACTGAAATTCAAATCCTATAGTAATGTAGCTACCAGCCAGAAAAGAGGACAGAAGGGAGTGAACAGAAAACAGAAAACAGTTAGGGCTTTGCTTTCAGGAAAAAAAAAAAAAGACTCACTGTATGTTGTAATTTTTAAATTTTGATATCTTGTCAAAGTTCCTACTAATCCTATGCTTTTAGATTGTACCATTGTGATGATAGGACATTATATGACTGCATTGATACAATGATCCAACAGGCAGCAAAAAAGCAGAACAAATAAGACTTTTCTTTGCCAGAAGAAATATTAATGCTTAGCTTTTCTGGTTTATTAATCTACACCAAAAAATTCATATCCATGTAAATTCATCACGGATATTTTACCTGAATAATTGTAAATTTGCAATTTTAATTATAGATACATATATGTATATGTATATATATATATATATATATATATATATATATATATATATATATAATATTCAGGGTTATTTCAATGACCATGTAATTATATGAAAATTTTTAATTTGAAGAATGTAGCCATTAATTCAGAGAGTATGGCCCTCACTCAACTCCTTCTACAAAATGAAAGTATAAAATATAAATTAAGATATAAAATTCAGGGCTTGCCAAATAGCTCAGCAGATGACAGCGCCTCCAAGCAAGTACAGGGGCAAGGACCTGATCCCCAGGCCTGCTGTGCTGGCCTCGACCCCGGGTTGAGCTGGGACAGCAAATGAGATTGGGTGAGGCGGCAGAGGTCTGTAATCTCAGCTCTTGGGAGGCTGTAAACAGATGGATCACTATGAGTTTGATCTAGTAGTGAAGCTCTGAAGGCTGTAGACCCTTCCATAAAATACCAAAAAAAAAAAAAAAAGATACAAAGTTCAATGAAAAACAACCAAAAAGTCCATCACTAGGGGTCTTCAACCAAAACAAATCACATCATTGTGATTATCTAAGTGAAGTCCAAAATTGAATGTTCTGGGTAAAATATCCCCGATGAATTTACATGGATAAGATTTTTTTGGTGTAGATTAACAAACCAGAAACGCTGAGCATTAGTGCATTAGTACTTCTTTTTGCAAAGAAAAGTTATACTCTCTTTGGTTTTTTGCTTCCTGTTAAAAATACAGAGAAACGGGTATGCTTTGGGGTCACTTTGAGTGTCTTGAATGAACCTAAATTTGCCAAAACTTAACCAAGGAGCAGCAGCTGAGTTGAGAAATAGGATCCCAAAGAGATTTAAGACAAGTACTGTGGAATGTGAGTGAGAAGGGCATTTTCCATCAACCTGTTAGACGGGTTGAGAAACTTGAAGGTGAGCTGCTATTTTTTTGTGGTAGTAAATTATGTTACAACACATAGTGACGAACAAACGGAAGCCATAGCTCTATTTTTGACTCAGTGCCATTCATATTTTTGATTGCTGATTAGATTCCTGTGAGAGGGGTGGAATTGCTCGCAGCTGTAGCACGTGCACATGATCAGATGGAGTCTCTTCTTGGGGCCAGATTCCCAGGGTGACCAGCAAAGAGCTGCGTGTTTGTTCCTGTGAGTGAGTCTCTGGCTCAGAGCCAACAGCAAGTGGAGCGCCTGTCTGACTGATTCGAAAGCCTAAGGGTTAACAGTCTATTCAATTTCTGGAGATTTCCAGAGGATGGTGAAGCCCCTTACACATGATGCTAATGTCTCTGTGGGCCAGCACTGGGGCACCCAGCAAGTTCTGAGGTGACTCATGCTATAATAGTCTCCCTAGGCAAAAGTGTGCAGATCACCACCATTGTCCATATATACGGTCTTCAAGATCTCTAGGGACTTTTAGGTATGTCTGGGAATCCTGTTATATTTTTCCTCTGTGTAGCTTGGCGGGGAATGAGATTTTGAAGAGTAGCTCTTTGAGATTTGATATAAATAACCCTTGTTTAGAAAATGTTTCCTGTGGAAGTTTTGAGAGGAAAGATTGTATGAACTATGGTCACGAGTAGTGTCTCAAGCTCAGAAATTTTTCTGTTGGATCAAGCATGTAATACAATCCTTTAGAAAAACTGGTTCTATGTTATGACAGTCAGCTTGTCTGCTCCAGCCGGAATATGTATTTAGTAGGCAGGTAAATAACAATGAGTGAAGGCAGTGTGACTACTATTTTAGAGATCTGAGTCTCAATGGTTTTGCATCTGCTACACACAGTTTGAAGAATATTTGAAGTAATTTTTCTTTTTTAAAAAATGTGTTTCAGTATAGGATCTATAGAGTCTCACTACACAGGTCAGACTTACAATGATCCTCCTGTTTTCAGCCTCGAACGAGCTAGGATTACAGGCAAGTGCCACCATACCCAGTCTCAATCACTGACTCAGGACACCTGAGGGGTAGGGTCAACATGTCGCAAGGATAGAACAACAGTTCCTACATCTCCTAAGCAGTTTCTTTAATCCACTGAGCTCTCTGACTAGCCCTGAAGTAATTTTTCCTAGAAGCCAATAGCAAGCAAATATATCTCACTACTGTAAATATGCTGCGGATTGCAGAAAGTATGAGTTTTGAAGTTTATATTTCAGGAGTAATGCAATTTGGGGTGGATGGTACCATGGACAATTTTATTTCTTTTTGTATGCATTTAGTACAGGGTCTCATTATGCAGCTGTAGTGGTCCTCCTGTTTCAGCCTCTCCAGTGCAGGGATTACAAGCATGTACCACTACGCCCGGTCTCAGTGCTGACTCAGTGCTCCAGAGTGAGGAGCCAGCACTGTGCATAGTGTCCTGGATCGAACTGGGTCCCTGTGCTTGCCTAAGCGCACTCCCAGTCTCCTGAGCTCTCTCACTGGCCATGACAGTTTTACTTAGGTAACTCAAAATTTTTGCACTTATAAAATAGGATTAGAAGGTTGTTTACTGAGCAAGAATTGAGAACATGCCTCCTCGGGTAGGCTTTCAGTGAATACTAGGAGTAGAAACAACCAAATTTAAACACATCGGGTGAATTGCAATCTTGCTTTTTTCTTCAAAATAGCAGGCTGTCACTTAATCTAATGAAATGAATCACCGGCAAAAGGAGTCCTATGAGACCCTTACGAAGCTTGCATTCTTCTCTAGATGACAACAGGCTAAGACGCAAGGAAGTCCAAGCCACAAACACGGTGTCATGAAACATTAAACATTCAGTACCTCAAATTTTCGGAGAGCAAAATTTAATACAGATTCATTAATTAATACTTGGGGAAGTAGAGATTTAATAGTGGCTCCAGGCAAAACTATTTCACCCAATTAAGATTATACAATTTCAATTCAAGTTGTTGGGTTTACTATCTACTATCCGGAAAAAAAAAATATGTTACGATCCACAGTAATGCGTGAAGAAAAGTTAGAAATGTTTAAAATGACCCAAACGAGGCGTCCTTCATGAAATCAGACAGTAGTGATTTAAACATTAAAATAGTACATTTTCTGGCTTAACAATGAAGAAGTTTGGTCCACGGAGAATTCTCTGAGGATAGCGATGTAGCAAGAGCCGTGGCCTGGCTGTAGCCCTGCTGCCTGCCATGCCCAGGTTAGCACACCGTCCTCCCCTCATTGCTGCACAGGACTGCGTAAGTCAAACTGCAAGGTCATTGATATTCACTCTGATCTTTCAAATCTATAGAAAAATAGAAGAATCCATCTTGCTTTAAGTCATTTAAAACTTTTGTGTATTTCCAGCCCAGGTTTCACTCGTTTCCTAAGTTGACCAGGCTCAGCTTGAACTTGCGCTTCTCCTGCCTCAGTCTCTCAGAGTGCTGGGCTGACAGATGTGAGCCCTGGCCTCCAGATGTTCATACTCAATGTAACTGAAAAGGTGAATGATATATTGATGCCTTTGCCGGTTTGCTGTGTGTTTGAGGCAGTAAAGGACAGTATAGAATCTATATAAATATTTGGCAGTTTTATACTTACATTAATTTTTTGTCGTTGTTTAAGTAGAAAGATACTTTAAAACTTCTTTTTGTGGTTCATTAAGTTGCCTGGACTGTTCTTGAACTGGACTTGAAGGCATGTGGCATTGAACTTAGCTTATCCCTTTTTAGGTTGAAACTTTATCAGTCAGCTGCATATTTTAAGGGACAAAAACATTTCAAATCTAATCACAGGACGGTGTGGTACCTCTTTTGAATCTGTATCTTGGATTCTTCACAGTTACTGTCTTTGTGATGCTAACCTCATTCACTCATGAAGTACTTGAACCTGTCCTTATCCATTGAAGTAGATCTAAACAAATTGTAATACTTTAAGGAATTATCACTTGAAATGAGGTGAAATGAGGAAAGGGGGTCGAGGGGCTTAGGATCGGTGCTTCCAAGACCTCCAGGGCTTCTTTCCTTAAAAAAAAGAAAGAAAGGAAAGAATCCTCCCAGCTTTCTGGCAAGAGCGATGTCCCCAGCCTTGTCAGTGTTTATATCATACGAGGGTGAGGCAGTGCTCTAAATGCAACAAGCTAGGTGCCCAATACTCCTGCATTTTAAAGAGAAGAGAAAGCTGAGTCCACCCAGCCTCTGACCTGTTTGGAAGCTCAAGCCAAGCATCTCTGTGGCTGTTGCCCAAACCACTGACTCTGCCTCTTGGTCTTTTCCAAGGACTCAGGAAGGTATGTTAAGCTTCAGTGATCACGAGGTGCCCATATCCATCATCAGGAAATATTTGCCACTGAGTATGTAGGATATGAAAATGATTGGGAAAATTCTCTTTTAAAATGAGCTTTCCTGTCAAAAGTACTTACTGATGTTGGAAGTCAATTAAATAATGATTCAGGACCAAAACCTGGGGGATGGGGATGTTTGGGGAGGGAGAGGACAGATCTCATCATCCTGTCACATGGGAGTCACATGGCCCAATGTACCCCTACCATCTCTGTCCTCTAGGCCCTTCTGGCAACTTAACAAGGTTGCAGATTCAGTGACAGCCTTTACTTCTTCACTGTCACGGTCTCCCACTGCAAATTACAAGCAGATGTTTGCTACTTTCATGGCAGATGCCAACACGCCGGCAGGTGTTGTAGCCTATTTATTTGTACACAGAATATTCTGCAGTCTTGAATCACAATTAAGGTGTGGCTTCCCTTTCTGTCCAATGCACCACCTACATTTTCCTTTTCTGTAACCCTTTCGAATAAGAACATTTGAGTGATTTCAGTCCTCATTGATCTTTGTGGGTTAAAGGTTGGAAACAAACTGTCAAAGCTATCTGCCTTGTGGTCACTAGGAAGTCTCAGCCTTGGACTATTTTTTTGCATATTTAGGAAAGTTTTATTGCCTTGGAGACAGTGGCAATAAAATGTTCTTGCATTCTTTCCAAACTTTGTTACTGACAGTAGCATATTTCAGTCGCAAAAGGTGACAAGGTAGCATTTGCATCAGTAGTAAAATTTCCTAAAAAGTAAATCAACAGGGCTGTCTTCTCTGGACCATGAAAACAGAAGTTAAATGAGAGCAGTCCAGTAGATTCACCTGGCGAGCAACTAGGATCTGGAATTAGATTATTTATGATCTTCCTACAAATAATTTCTCAGCAAAATTAACAAGTATTTGCTCAAAAGTCTTGGTCATTTAAAACCAAAGTGTTTTCCTGAGATCCTAGAGGATTTTTAAACTTTTTAAAATTCATTTTAATGAGAAAAAATAGCAATGAGATAGTTTCAAAACAGGTTAGTAGAACAGTTACAATAATTACTACATTGCATATTGTTGTCTTCAGAGTAGTTACTCGGAGTACAAGATGCAGACATGATATCTTGTCTAAACACTATTAGCACAAATCTTTCTTCTCACTGAACTACTAAGAGAAAGTACCTGATATCTACCCTAACTAATATATATTATATTTTACATATATATTATATATTACATATATAATATTATATATTATACATATAATATTATATATTATATATATTATACTACAAAATTGTCAATTTATATCCACTTTTTCTTTTGTTTTGTCAGAGATGAATGTTTCATTGCAGTTAGAAAAGCTGTATTTGGAGAAGTATTTAAAAGACCTCTTCACACTTGATGCCAGTTCAAAGATTGTAGGTACTTGTATTTAGCAGAATAAGCCAGCATAGTTTAATAGACTGTAATATTAGTGGGTTATCAGAAGAATTGGCATTGTCAGAAGTTGTTAACTTGAGCCTTTTGTAGCTCAGCACATTGATACGGATTTACTTTTTATACCTCATAGTTATACTTCTCTGTTGGATGGTTAAGACCAAGGTAAAGCAAGACTACATAACTAAAACTATAACTTTTGTATCTGCCAATCTAGAAGAGGCAATCATGTGTCTTTTAAAGGATTGGTACCTATTATTCTCTATCCTTCTCTTTGGAGAATCAATTAAAGTGATGAACATTTGCTTAAGAAACTGACTGAGAACACAGCTCAGGTCAGACCTTAGATCTACACCAAAGCATTGGGAGGCAAGGCCACTACTGTCCTATTCTAGCTGTGATAGCTGGGGAAGCACCGTTTCTTCTCGGGCACACCCATGCTAAATCACACGCTGTCCTTAGGAGGTGTCCTCTCCCCACTAAATGGACTACTTCCATAGTAAATTAAAGAAATTTGTAACCTGCCTTTGGGGCTTTGATTCCTTTCCTTTCCTTCTCTTGCATGTGCCTTTCTGTGTCTACGTGCATTCAGCTTTGACAAAACATCCTCATTCTATGTTAAAGCCTATTTGTCTTATGTTTTGGAGACAGTTGTTCTTCAAGCTCTAGGATCTCATGAAAACCTTTTGTTTTTAAACAGCCATGGCTTGTAAGTAAATATTTATTATTTTTGCCGAATAATTGAAACACTAATAGCTGGGTCTATTTTGAGGTCTTAGGCAGTGATGCACATACATGTGACTTGTACTTTGACTCATCTTCCTTCTGAGACAACGTACTCGTCTTCCCTCCTGGCCACTCTGTGCCCATGGCAAATGCACAGGAACTGGGTGAATCTACATATTGTTTTCTGAACCAGAAAAACAAGGAAACACATGGTCTTCTTGTTTACCTTAGCAATGATACTATGTACTGCTGGGTTTTTGAACATTGCTGAGTAATTCAATGAATAATCACCTTATTTTCCAACTTTTGTATATTCAGAGCTATAGCTAATTTGGTAAATGATCTTTTCTTTTCTCCTATGACCACCACTTTGTTTTGTTTTTCTACCTTTCTATACTCCCTTAGATGCCATCTCCTTAATGCAAAGAACATATATCTAGAGAAAAAGAGGATTTCTCTCCAAGACCAGCAGAAAATAGGTAAAAGTATATTGTATCTTATGGAAGGTAACATGCACAAAAAACCATCCTAAATATTTTTATTTACTTTTTATGACAACTTCCTACAGTGTTATCTCACATACTTTCATCACAGTCTTGATAACCAAAATGACAACCTATTATGTGTAAAGTTGTTTAGGAAAAAAATCATTCTCTATTTTTAGAGAATGGGCCAAGGACCCTTGCCTACTCTGACATGGGGTAGAGTGCTATTTTCCTGTCGGAGGCAAATATTCTCACTGCATCATTTGATGAATAAAAGTTTTCTCAGGCTTAATTCATATTTCATAGCTTCAGTTACCAGTAGCTTAGCCTATTATACCAAGTCAAATAAAAAAGAAAAGCTCCATGATTTATGCAAACTCAAACACTTATAAGTCTCAAATGATAGTGGAAAAAATGACAGATTGCATATTCACACCCAGGAGCCACTGGTGTCCAGCATCAAACTTTTGCTGGCAATTTATAATGTCCTTTTTGCTAAACATTATTAGAGCTTACCAATGCAAACACACACATACAAAACAGGTATGCTGCCTCCAGTGACGTGGGAATTCCCAGGGTAAGGAATGTAGGAGCAGTAAGCCTCTGTACCATCTCATGACCACCAGAATTAGTACTTTGAAAGTACGATACATTAAATCTTCTTCAGAACAAATGCTTAGCTAAAAGACAGAGAAGTTCTATGAGACAAGTTTGAGATAAGAAAATTTACATCAGGGCCAGGGAGATAGCTCAGTAGAATAAGTGCTTGCCTGGTAGGCACAGGGTACTGAGTTCAATCCCCTGTACTACAAAAAACAAAACAAACAAACAAAAAACACATCACTTTTCTAGCTTTTATATAATTCCTCCTTTCATTGTTTATTATAAGATAGGAAAAATAAGTCTTGGTTAATTAAAATAGTTTTTGAAACTTGAGAAATGTCACCGAATGCTTAAATTTGTTTTCAAATAGCTCCAATGTAGGCATACTTAAATTATTTGAACAAGTCCTGATGAGCTATTTAAAAAATTACTTGTGTATTTTGGGAAGAAATTCTTATTTATTCCAAAAGATTTTCTTCTTCTTTCAAATTACACTATCTATCTTGATGTTTAATTACCAATGTATTTTTTTTATTTTTAAAGAATATGAAATAGAGATAGAAAGAAAAAAAGCAGCATTAGAAATGATAGAAGATTTCACTAAACAAATAGGAATTTAAAAAATGGTTGCTGTATTACATAATGCAGTCTTCAAGTTGCTTGCTCACATTACCAGATGTAAATATGCAAAATTTAAAAAAATAAAATAACTAAGAAGTTATAGGAAGCTCAGAAGATGGAAAGAAAAAATAAAAGTTAAAAAAATTAGACAATAACTACTCCTTTGAAAAAACCGGCAAAAACTGACAATACAATTATAGAAACTATTCTGCATATATGCTCAAATAAATCCTTTCTCCTAGCCCTAAATTCTCCTGATAGAGAAATCACATTTTACTACTTTTGTTAGTGATGTCAAAACATGTCATTTTTCTACATGTTGTGTCAATTTTCATAATGCAGGTAGATACACTAGATTTCCAATATGCGACATAGATGGACAATTTATCTTCGTCTTTACTATTCATATTTAAAATCTGAATAGGAAAAATGTAAATGCGTTCATCTATTATTCAAATTATTGTCCATTATATACATATAATGGGCCATAAAATAATCTATATGTGTTTGTGCATTGTTCTCATTAACAGCTCTTGAACATTACCTTGTCAGACCGGAAAGTTACAGCAAAACAGATAAGGTGACACACGATTGCCTCTTCTACAAATCTCACTTGCCTTTTGACCTGCCTTGCTGTGTGTGTATGGTAACTTTATTTTCAGGAACTGGGGGGTGGGGGGGAAGATCATTCCTGAGCAGTATCACAAAGGCCTTTGCACTCCTCTGTGAACTGCAAAGTGAACAGTGAGTGCTGGGATACACTATCCAGAACTGTCCAGGCTCTAGTGAGCTTCTGCAAAGAAAATATTGTGATATTTTCCAAAGAGGACTATGATTCCACAGGTTTGCTAAAGCAAGAACCAGTGATTTGGGAATAATTATTTTTTTTGTTGAAAAAGAAAGGCTCAAACTTAATAAATGTCAATGGGCAGTACATTAACAGGCAGCCCTCCATTTTAAAAGAGAACAATAAAATGTGATGTGTAAAACATTTGTAAGTGGGCATGGTGTAAACAGAAAATTCCATAGCGAAGCTAAAGCACACTACTTCTCTGTGATTTTACAACATTCACAAGAATCACAGAGGGGATAGCAGCCTGCACTCCAGTTAACAGTGGGAAAGGGTTCCTTTCCTTCAGGGCCTCTCCACAATTTATTATTGGTTATTTCCTTGATGTTAGCGGAGATGGAATCTCAGTGTCATTTTAATTAGCATTTCTTGAATGACCAGTGATACAGAACTTCTTGTCATACATTTATTTGCCATTTATATTTCTCTATCTGAAAAGTATGTATTCATCTCAGATGCCCATTTTTGAATTTGATTTTTGAATTTGAGGGATTTGAGCCTTTTCAATCTTTCATATCTTCTGGACAGGAGTCCTTTGTCTTAGGGACAATTGGCTAAAATTATTTCCCATTGTGTAGGTTGTCTTGTTCTCTCTTTTGATAATTTCTTTTGATGTGAAAAAGCTTTTCAATAAGATGAGACCCCAGTTGTTGATTCTTTGAAGTATTTCCCATTCAGTTTGGGTTTTGTTCATGAACTCTCTGCCTGCACCTATGTCTTCAAGATGTCTACCTAACTTCTCATCCTGTAGATGTAGTGCTTCTGTTATAATATTTAAATTTTTTCTCTATTTTAACTACTGTGGAAATCAGTGAGGATATTCCTCAAAGAACTAGGAATAGAAGTCCCCCTTGGCCCAGCTAGTCCCCTTTGGGGTATTGCCCCAGGATGATTCAAAACAACATACCACAGTGACATATATATGCACCCATGTGTATGGTAGCACAATTTGCAAAGCTAAATCTTGGAAACAACCAGAATGTCCATCAACTGAAGAAGTGATTAAAAACATGTTCCTTCTTTAAATAATGGTGTGCTATTCAGGCTTAAGGATAAGCCTGAGAGATTCCTAAGTAAATGGATGCAACTTGAGACCCTGCGCATTAGTAAAATAAATCAGACTCATACGTCTAAATATTACATTTTCTCTCTGGTGTGAGAAATGAAAAGAGGACATAAGGCCTAACCTGTGCAGTAAAGCTTGTGAAATGCAAAGAAATTGTTTAAAAGGGAAAAGAAGCTAGAATGGGGGAAAGGGGAAAGCAAGGAAGGAAAAGGGAGAAAATACAGTTTAGCTATACAGTCCGTGCTTTGGAGAAATTTATGCCCAAACATTATACTCTGAGTAATTGCTTTGAAAATAATACATACCACACTATTGTACTTCTTCTATTATTATATGAAATTGTTTTGCCCTTTTTCATAAAGAAAATTAAATTAAAGAACTACAGTGTAAAAGAAAGTCAGGAGCTAGTTTTAACAACTTGGAGGCAGCTTCAGAGGTAAGAAACATTTTGGTGTGTACTTCACAACTGTGTTTCTCACTTAATTCATCCAAGTATCAGAAAATATGTCAAGCTAGGTCAACATTTATGTGCCAGTAAGGTTAAGGCATATTTTTCATGGAATGAAACATTTCCAATCATTTCTAATTTTCTATGTTTTCAAATTTTTAAAAAACACTGTATAAAATGTAAAATTATTATTATTATTATTATTATTATTATTATTTATGCATTTTGTTGTTGCGAGACCTCACTACATAAGTCAAACGCGTGATGATCTTCCTTCTTGCGGTCTCCCCAGTGCTAGGATTATAACATGCGCTGCCATGCCTGGGCTCTGGCCAGCTCAGCCTGCCCTGGGCTGTGTGTGTGGTACAGGGGTATTGAACCACTCTCTCTCCACTTTCCTAAGCAGATGCTTTAGTCTGCTGAGCTGTCTCGCCATCCCCTAATATGTAAAATTATAGTCTCTCCTGATTTCATCAGTTCAGTTTCAGTCATACAGCACTAATATGATTATGTAAACTTTGAAAGTTTCAGCTTAGTGAATTTTCTCACACGACCTGGATAGTACTTAATTACACAAAGCAATGAAACTCGATAATTTATTTAAAAATAAATTGAGCTAAATTTTCTCAGAGTATAATACATGATTCCTTTTTACTAAAAGTAAAAAAAGAAAATAGTAGCTTCTTATACTACAGTCTAATAATTAAATTAATGTATCTCTTACTACTATATTTTCAAATACCATTAAATTATTGGCCAAATCTCTTCGCTTAGGAGATTTGTTTTAGAAATTATTTCAAAAAGAAATTTATTGGCTGTTCTTTTTAATGAACACATGACACATTAACATAAAAAAGAGCAACACCATTATTGTGTGGCTTTCCAAATTTTTCTTTTTTGAGAAAGAAGAGTGGGACATGCCAACGTTGACTGAATTTCTTCATTAGGTTAGTGATACAGGGAAAGTCCCCCCAAATTCCTCAGATGTTCTTGTTTCTCGTATGTCAGGTATCTGCCGTAAACTGTCGCACAAGGTAGAGTATGAGCCTTTTCGATATTGCAGTTCTGTCTCATGATGATGCTGTTTGTTCAGCCCCGTGTGGTATGATCATTTCCTGCCCCTTTGACTGGGAGACAAAGGACTCAGGGAGCTGTCAGTAGCTTACCATGAAACTCCTATGAACTGCAATTAAACTCACCTCATAAAAGGAAAACGACACACATGCCTGCGTGTTTTGGGAAGGCATTTCGCTTCTTGATTTGTAACTCAGAAATCCAAAGGCATTCTTATATTGTTAGGATCTTAAAATAACTTTGTGAGGAAAGGATTCTATAAAGTGACTGGCAAATTTTTGCAGCTCTTACTGGTAGACTATTTCAAAAGAGCATCTCCTCCACTACAAGTCTACAAAGGGAAGGAATCCGTGTTAGATCAACATCTCTGCGAAATGCGTTTTGTTGTCTTGTGAAATAATTACATAAACAAGTACTGTTTCATGGAAAGAGAAAGATAAAATCTTCATTAAAATCATCAGAGGTCATCTCCCCTTTGGAGAACTCCAGGTGTGGATCAGGTGGAGTTTACTGCTAGGAGCTCAGGCTCCTGATGGCTGGCTTCCTCTCAAGGGAGATAACAGCTGTTCGCTGAAGGACTGCAGAGCCACGCCTTAGTGGGGCAGCGAGTGATCGCTGCGGCCCAGGACCCATGCTAAGGCACGGAGCCTGCCTGGCGGGTGCCCCCTCCCCCGCCCAGTTTCCCTGCCTCTGAGGTTGGCAGTTGAGAACCTGCTGTCTTTATAGCAGTACTGTGTAATCTACCCCCGAATATGTATGAGCATCTAATTTGCCGGGATTCAGGGAAAATAAGTGTTTTGATGAGGAAGACTAAAATAACAAGAAGGGAGGAGAAAGAAAATGGGATAAATATACCATAACCCTTGATTACTCGGCGAATCCAGCAGGCATGAGAGGATATCTTTTCCTTCAAGCTTGCAGATTTATCTCCTTTGCTATTCTAAGCAGGACATGGGCCGCTGAGAAGGGAGTCAAAGCCACTCGAGGGGTTTATTTTGAATAGAAAATGAGCCGTTCATGGACAAGTTTTTAAAAACAACTTAGAAAACACTTTTGTGCCTACGTTTTAGAGATTTGAACTTTTTGCAAAGTAACAAATCTTGGAAGCTACCCATCAAGCTGAGGTTTTCTGCGTCTACCCTATGTCAGGGAGTAGCTTCTCCTTGATTTTTAGTACGTTTTTATGAGTACAAGGTTGACTACATAATGATGATCGTGTTTATTGTGGGGAGCTGGTTCATGTACAACAGCGCATCCTAATTTCATTTCTACTCGTCGCCTCCCTCTCTTGTCTCTTCCAGAGGCCTCTAACTCTTGTCGTCCTCTTCATTTGCAAAAGATTTCTCTACTTCCTACGTCCTATCTTTTCTTTTCGTCTCTCTATGGGTGTCTTACGTAAGAGAACAAAAGTAAAGTCCAGCAGCAGCCTGGGCTCCTCCTATTAATATCATCCCTTCTTTCGTAGTGCTACATAACTGGCTTAGAACTTTTCTCTGCTTTCTCCTGCAAGGTCTTATGTTACTTGACATTAAATATGAACATGGCTATAAATACATCTCCAGATGAACTGAATGACATTCCTGACAAAAGCTCCCTTATGTAGTTTTTTTTTTTTCCAACTGAATTTCGTCGCATTCCAAGAATGGTTTTGTTTTAAAGTGCATACACTGTGCATGAGTAAATACACTCAGACAGTTGGTCACAGGTAGGACTCCCTGTGTGGAGGTTCCACCTTAGAGCTACGGATCTTGTCTTCAATGGGACGAGCATCTTCATGGTGTGTGTGTGTGTGTGTGTGTGTTTGTGTGTGTGTGTAACAAGGGTCACAAATATCTGCCTGGGCAATTAGCATCAGTGACAATGATCAGATACAGAGTCAAAAGAAAAAGCAGAGGGCAGAACGCTAGGGTGGATGCCAGAAGGTCTCACGTCAGGCCTTGGATTAACTGCTAGCTCTGTGAACATGAGCCTTTGCCTGCTTTCTAGGTAGTGGGTTTCCTAGCTCTCAACTCTGTATATATTGTTTATGAGGTTCTTAGGAGAATAAAACACAGTGTTATATGTAAATCTATTTTGCAACTACTGTGTGCTCCACGTAAATTATTTCTTGTAACAGTGACGGATATGCGGTCATGGTAGATTGGTTGCTTTGTAGTTCAGTTTTCCCAACATTAAAGTGAAAAAAAAAATAGGATTAAATTATCTCCCCAAGATTACTATGAATTTCAAAGTTAAATTTTAATTTGATCAAAAATAAGTAACGGATAGAGGTGTTGGTCTTGTGGAGTTAAAACAAAAAAAAAAAGGAATTGCAAATGGTACAGAAAAGAGGGTTACCAGCTTCCTGGGTCTGCAGTAGGGAAGAGGTGGTAAGCCAAAATAGAAGAAAACAATTACAAGTATGAACCATTGGAATCAAGCATGTCACGATCATTAAAGATGGAAAACAAATGCCACATTACTAGATTTCATCAGTGCAGTTATTCAGGAAGAATTGTAATATAATTTAGGGTTCAAAAATAACCATGACCATCTGAGCCTCAGGCTTATTGGTTCGTCAATCTCTTTGTGTGTCTTTGATTATCTTTGATTAGATTTAGATGCTTCTCTTTTCCCATTTTATTTTTGTTACAGTGTATTGCATTTTCAAATCCTGCCATTTATCTTCATGTGCACAGGATAAGGGGAAGTTCCCATGACAACTTGTCACACCTGAGTGCTATTAGGCATGGTTTCTACATACTCACAAATACACAAAATCACAACCTGGAACAGAGGGGTCAGGTGGTTCAGAGTAGCACTGTATATAGGAATTAGAAAATTATGTGCCTGCATCAGATTTCAGAGCTATAAAATAAATCTTCAGATAAATATATCACTGACTCTGTTGCATTTACTGTGCCTATAATCTAAGAAATGCTGATACCCACATAGTTAAGGAAATGAGTTGAGAGAAATTACACTTCCTGTAAGTAGAGTTTAAAAAGATACCAAATATGGGAGGCTCAATCTTTATTTGCTACACAAATGCTGCTATTTTAAGATAGCAAAAATTCTACAAGTAGACCTACTTTTGTCTGGGGAGCTGATTTCTGTATTCTGCAGGAGATTTATAACCTGGCAAGTTGTATTCTCCCTTTGTGTTTTTATATATAATCTATCTATCTATCTATCTATCTATCTAATTTATAATAATATATAATTTATACATAATATAAGATATATAATTTATATGAGATTAGATAACACTTCTACAAATTAGTTACAATTTCTCTTGATTACTTAACTGTTCCCTTGATCTCTGGCTGATCTGTACAGTTCACAGGATATGAATACTTAGTTATATAACAAGGATGGATATTACAGACGAACTATGAGAACCTAGGCATTATATTTCTCCCAGGATATAAGGCAGGGCCATAAGATAGGATGTACATGATAAATATATTTACATAAATAAAAAGTAGAGAGTTTCATTTAGAGACTCCTAAAACTTCATTCATAACTTGTGGGGAGCTTTAGGCATGTGGATTTATGGCGAAAAAGGGTGTTTAGGTTGCAAAGAAGCATAACGTCTAGGAAGTTCTCTCAAAATTAATTGCTTTGAACAAGTCTGAAGGTATTGCTTCATCTGTTCCCATGAGATTAGCAGACACCATAAGAACAAGTTTACTTAAATTCTGTGAATCAAGCAGGACCCTAGCTGCTGTATATTATCCCAGAGCTTCAGGGAGCCAACACTATCGAGCATCTTTCTAGGTACCAGAAAATCATAGTAAATAAATATTGATTGGGTAGTATTTCTGCAGCAATTGCTACACCATGCTCTCTGGAGGGACCCAAGAAAGTGGACCGTATAGTTTATATCTCAGGAGTCAGGGGATAACCATTATTAATGATATCATAACTCGGGGCTTAGTTCTCAAATGGGGAAGTTAAGTTTAGGGTGTACAGGTTCCCACATTGTGTTTGATCACATTTCTTTCATTTGGCCTTGAATAAGAGTAAAGGGAGCAATGTGTGTTCTAAGCATAAGAAATTGCAAGGTTATAGTTGCCAAATTGGCAACACCCGTCATACTCAGAGGCATAGAATGAAATACAATGACTCTACACTGGGTGGGAAGTTTCTGAGAACCAAGAAAGGACACAGTTAAGTGGGCCACATTTTAGTGGTGAATGAATGTGAGTCTGCAATGTAATATGTCAACAGCTGCACTCATGTCTCTAAAACTCTGTTTTCTATCTGCAACACAAAGATAAGTTCTCACAATGAAAGACACTATGTATGCACGATTCTGTAGAGGAAGAAGCAAATAGTGTCTAGCGTGCACTTCATCCACCTATATGTGTAGGGCCCACAAGATAGCTTAGTGGGCGAAAGCACCTGCTCGAGCAACTTAGGCAAGCACAGGGACAGTGGTTTAATTCCTGGGACCACATGCCACACCAGCCCCTCTCCAAAGATAGGCTGGTCCCACCAAAAAGAAAGAAAGAAAGAAAGACAGAGAGACAGACAGACAGACAGAAAGAAAGAAGTATTAATAGAGGCAATAGTAGTATTAACAACAGCAATAGCAATAATAATGTTAATCCTATCCTCAGTAAATTAGGCACTAGCTTTAGTTGATAGGATGAATTATATATTCTTTGAATATAAAATAGAGAACCTAGATATTCAAATTCAGTTTTAGCTATAGAATTGGTACAGATTATTTTACAATACTACAGATCTCTTTTTGTTCGCCTCTGGACCATGACAATGAGGGATAATGACCCCATGATTTCACTGAGGTGTAAAAGGCATGAACAGTTTCACTAAGAATCATAGCAAAGTGGGATGGGGAGATAGCATGGTGGTTTAAGTGCCTGTCTTGCAAGCACTAGGACCTGAGTTCAGTCCCTGGTACCATATGTCATTCCATCCTCAAAAGATGGCAACACACTCCTGTAATTCCAACACTGGAGAGACAGAAAGATGACTAGGTGTTGAGTTGCCTAGTGAGAACCTGTACCAAATAAATAAATAAATAAATAAATAAATAAATAAATAAATAGGTGGATAGAGAGATGGATAGATAGGTAGATAGACAGACAGATAGATAGATAGATAGATAGATAGATGATAGATAGATAGATAGATAGATAGATGATAGATAGGTAGATAGATAGATAGACAGACATATAGATAGATAATTTTTAACAACTCATAGAAATGAGTGATACAAAATTGTGTCTGACTGTCTCCCAGCACTAAGGAGGCTGAGGCAGGTGGATCACTCCAAGTTTGAGGCCAACCTGGGTTACATAATAAGTTCAAGGACAGCCTGGATTACATGTCACAAAACAAACAAATAAACACAAAATACAAAGAATGATAAATTATGATTATCTTTGAGTGCTGAAAGAAAACCTCGTCTTAAGAAATGCAACCAGTATTTCTAAGGTGGAACAGTACTGCTGTATCATCATGTGCATGATGTATTATTGTTCTTTTATGCATGTCACAGTGCTCTTTACATAAGCTCTGCTTACCGTGTTCATCCTATCAGCTTCTCTTACATGTACATTATACATATATATATATATACATATATATATATATATATATGTTATTTAAGATGGAAAAGTAAATTTATTGAAATCTAAGCATGTCCAAAAAAAATGAAGAATACCCATGAAAGTGTAAGGAAATGCACTTTATCGATATCATTTCCCAAATAGGAAAGTTGATTAAGAACGACAAAAATACATTGTTATGGTTTGTGTCTAGGTGTCCCCCCAAAGCCTCATGCAGTCATTTGGCAGCTTCTGGAATTTGTAATTGATTGTTGTGGGTGTGGGTGTTGCACTTACCCTGGGGCAGGTGATTTGTATTTCAACATAAAGGAGGAGACGTTAGCTGCTTGAGCTGCTGCTACCACTTCTGTGCTGTCGCTCTTAGCTGCCTTAATGAAAGGTTGTTCTCTGCCATGTGCCTCTCTGCCTTGGAGCCAGCTGAATATGGGCTGGAAGCTCCTGCCCTCATTTTGAGTGTGGGGTATTTGTCCCAGCAACGAGAGAAGAGTAACTAAGACATATAAATTATGAGGTAAAATTGTCTTACATTAATTTTCGGAGAACCAGACAACTTCGATGCTTATTCAGTCCCTCGGTGTAAGTTGTCATTGGAAATAAAAAGACTCTTGTACGAGCAGGTTAATGAGAAATGCAAGCTTCAGCAATGTGTTTGGAAAAATAGCCTTTGTTAATATTTTTCCAGCAGTTTCACATTAATCATTTTCACTATTAGTATTGTGGCCCCATGTTATAAAAGATGACACGGTAATTTGTTTCTGAACAGAATCTCTCTATTCTGACTTGAACATCACGCCTTCGTGCCCTCTCCGAAGGTAGTTTGCCATCTGAGCTCAGTTCTGGCTGGCTAGATTAAATTCCACCTTCAGGGATGGTTTAAATGGCACCCGAAGGCCTTGCATACATACAGGAAAGGGCTTTCCTCTACTGTCTTCTCTGGAAGTTTCTGTTATTAAGGATAATTCAGAAGGGAAATTTGGATGGCAGTGTTAGCAATTATCGGGAGGGGGGGAGGCACGCTCCATTTATTGTTTTACATTAAAACAGTTCTCTTTTGCATGATGTGAAGAAAAGCTGAAGAAAAGGAAGTAGGGGAATCTTTTTGAAACGAGAAGAGCAATGAGCAGTGAAAGGAGAAGCGATGGAGATGAATGAAACTGAAAAACACGGAAACAGCTTTTGCAAACAGGAAGTGAGGTGAGAGAAGGAAGGAGTAGAGAGGGGTCGAAGGGCTCAGGAACAACAGCAGAACGAGCCGATGATGAGCATGCGCCAGCTCCCCCCTCCCCCATGAGCGTCATTTTTGTGTCCATGGACTGATAAAATACAAGTGAAAAAAGAAAACCATCATAGTATTGATGCTGGAGCTGTGCTCTCCCTGAATTCCACAGGTAACTATCGTTGAGTATTCATTCTCTAGGCACTATTCGGGTGATACAAACCGGCATGAGCCAGTATGTTCAAGACCCCGGAGTTGACTTAAACAGGTAGAGATGGAGCAATAATCAAATAATGACAGCAGCGGAGGTTGAGCTGCAGGCAGTGCTTGTGTCCTGGGCACTGTGGAAATCCAGTACTGGACGTAGCTCACCTATCCTCCATTTAATAAATGAGGTCAAAGGAGGGTGAGTGACTGGTATTAAGGATGTCAGTTATGGTTCTCTTAATACAGAGATGGATGCTTCCCTATGTCTGCTCAGCTCATGCAGAACGGTTGGCTCTGCTCCTCTGTGAATGTAGCACAGTTCAGGGGTTCAGCTACCATATAGCTTCAGCTCGTAGCTGGGAATGACTCCTGCAATAATATCTGAGAAAGAACCTGAAAAACAGTGGAAAAATGACTAGTCATACGAGAAAACTGTTAACCAAACATACCTTTGTTAGCAGGGGGTTGGCTTTTGAAGACTTCTAGCTATTGAGAGGAATCCGCATAGTTTGATTTGGATGTGTATAAAATCACTGGCACTGCAAAGATGCCATCCAGGAAGACGGCTTGTTAAGTATGTTTTCCTCTTGTGTTCTACTTGACTCCCTGCAAACAGCACAGCATCAAATACCAATCTAATTAGCTGGCAAAGGAATTTGCTAACTGGCAATGGGATGAATATAATAACACGATCCTGCGTGGAATCACATAGAGGGTCGGCGACTGTTTTATTAGAAAATAGTAACATTGCTCCAAGCAAATGAAAGGGCTTCTCAATGATGAAATAAAGTTATTACTCATTTTAAATACTGAAGAATAAGAGACTGAAGTCATCACTGATGAGGGAGAATTAAGTGACAGATGTGGAGATGTAGGAATGCACGTGGGCGTATGAGCAAGAGGAGACATTTGCACATCTATCGAATGTAGCTATGTGATTATTATGTATGTAATTTAGATGACAACTTAATAGCATTTATCAAATATATGAAACTCATTTACCCAAAGTAGAATGAAATGATGTTTAACATAGCACAAAACAAAGACACTGGATGCCTAACTATAGAGTAAAACATATGTAAAATATGGATGAATTAAATATTAAACATATTTCAGAAAATATTCCACTACCTTTGCGTTTTCTATGGCAAGGCATAGAATACATTTAATAGCAAACAAAAGTTCTGGAAGTTTTCTTTTTTTGGGGGGCAGTCGTTGTTTTCTTCTTTGTCTTCTCCAATTGATTGCATTGTTATTGAGAGTGCAAAAATGGTGTTCACTTGAAGTACGATGAGATACTTTGATAGATGCCTACCATGTGAAATGACTGACTTTAGCTAATTAATGTATCGATAACCTCAGTCATGAATCATTCCTGCAGGCAGATATTTGTAAAGCATGCTCTGCTATTTTGGAATATGACATACATCATTATTGGTTACAGTCACCCAGCGTGTCCTATTAATAATTCACAAAGCTATCAGAAATGTTGATTTTTTATTATTTAAATTTTTCACATATATTTTCATTAGCTCTGTGGTGTGGTCGGCAAGCATTTGGAAAAACACTACGAGCGCACAGGTCCTGCCTGAGAGACGGTCCAGGAACTTGCGCTCAGGTGGTGTAGAGGACACTGTTTGTGCCTGCTGAGAGGCAGGGACAGAAGCGCAGGTTCTGTGCGACACTTCACACCTACGTAATGAGTCCAGGACCCTTGGGCCGTGTGCAGAGAGCACAATGAAGTTGCCAAGGAGTGGGAAAAGGCTGAAAGGGAGAAATGGATCAGCGTTACCCAGGCCGTGAAAGGAATTTGTTTTGTTTTGTTTTGCTTTCTAGGAGATAAAATCTTAGAGGTCTACTACTCAATATTGGGCTTAGAGTTAGGATAACAATACTATGTGGTACACTTCAAATTTTGCAGGAACTATAGGCCATAAGTTCCACATTCTACCCACTTCTCACTGAAAAGAATGACTAGGAAGAGCAGAAGGGTTACCTTGGAGGCCACGGGTAAACTTAACAGATCCTGGTGCGAGATTCATGGGTGTAATTTATTTTAAAATGTATCAAGGTCAATTCTTCAAATATGTGTAATTAAAAAAAACAGATTTGATATTGCTTAATGGATCAGTAGAATAGAATAAGAAGGACGAGGAGGAGAAGGGAGAAAGAGAAGAAGGAAGAGGAAAGACTTACCCAGATCTAGTTACAGTCCTATTGATATTTATTTTAAGAAAGCAAGAAATGAACATTTTTATTTTCAAACAATATTTATATATTCAGATTACCAAGGCAAATTGAAATGATTTAAAAGCGCGTTACAGAGTAGTTCTCAACGTTAAAAAATAATAATAGCGTGATTCACTGAAACACATCTGATCTGATGTCTTCATGAACTATATGAAATGTACGCTGCACCCACACATATACACCCCACAAGCATATGTGTGTGCATGTCTATGCCTATGGACTTATACGTATATTTACACATGTACAGCACTTCTACTGGATATCCAGTGACCTTCAAATTCCATTACTGTCATGCAGTATAGGCATGATTTTTCTCAATGAGACAGGTTTCGCTAGTGACATGGTTCATGCAGACTTGATAAAATATAGTGTGAAATGTCTGTCCCATGCTGTCAGCATTGCAGCAGCCCTGTGTGGTCCTATGTCATCTTTCTTCTTCACTGTGGTGCCCCCGGCCATGAAATGTAGGAGGTACTGGATTAGCCCCTTGGGAAAAATGTTCTGGCCAGTTTCCCTTTGGATGGCAAGACAATCTTGCAAATCAAACATTATGTTATCTGTCTGATGAAACTTTTAGGCATGCTGTTTGCTTCCAAAGGACAAAAGGTGAGAGTTTATTAAATGCTCAGGGTAGATTTATATCACTCTCTGGGTGAGTGCCATGGAATATGTAGATGTGTGGTGATCGCTATAATATGCTCTTATTTGAACATGAGACAGTGGTGTCACTGGGAATGGATGAAACACGACCACGGTCTCTACCAGACATTAGAAGGGAATGTCAAAAGCAAGGGCATCAAACATGGACTATCATTTGACCCACATCACTTGGCCTCACAAATATTTCTCTTCAGGTTTGCCTATTGTATTACAAAGGGATTGCTAGTTATATATTAAAGAAGAATCAAGTCATGGCAAGACTCCTAGAATAAGTATTATGACATTTAGATCCAAATCATAATGTACTGTAATTGGAGTTATAGACAATTTCCCATAAAATTTTCATTTCCTGAGGGTTATGGACAATATGTCATTGGATATTTTTCAGCATGAAAGTCAATAATTCCAGAAATTTTATTAAAAAATTTCAAGCTGTATTATACACAAATCCCTAGCTGTATTATAAAGAAAACAGTATTAATTATAAAGGCACATTTTTTTTCTGGAATAATGTTATAAAACATAAGAAGAGTCATGCACCTCCCCTCTTCAACTTGATTCTAATAACCAGAACCAAACATGGCACCAAAATTAATCTTATTATTATAAACACATGTTTCAGACTTCTTGTCTAAGAAGCAAATAGTACACAATTCCCTGCTTTTGCTTTCTAGATATTCTTTTTATTCTTTTCTTGTTTAGTTTTAGTATTTTTTTTTTTTCCCACTCAACAGCTAAGCATCAGCAGTGAGCCTGCCCAACAATTCTCCATTTAGAGCTTCATGGCACCACTGCAAGGAAAGTCTACACATAATGCCAATCAAAGAGATCAACTGGAAACAACATTATGCCCACAAAGAGTTCAGCCTGGTAGTAGAGCAATGCCACATTCCTACACCAGATATTGATATTTATACAGTTGGAGAATGGTTACTTCTCTGTTTAGTCAAGCAGAATAGTCTGGAAGATCCTGGCTTTCAGAAAAAGATCCCTCGAGGTTATTGCTCCTGTACTTCTCTTCCGTGTGGAATTAACCATACTGCAAAGCTAATCCCTTTGACGGAGGAAAGGAAGATTTACAAAACAGTGCCAGCTCATCAAAGGTCCCCTTCCGCCAACTTTCTCAGGCTGCCCTCTCTGGCTCTGTAAATATTATGCTCTGCTTCTTAAATAAATCGCATCAGCCATTCTTATGGGGGATGTTTATTTTGAGAAAACACTGGTTCTAGGGAAATGACTAGAATTTCCAATGATCTGAACTTCTCTGTGTGAATTTTTATCAGTAGATCTTCTTAAATGCCTTAGGATTTTTGCTTGACTCCTTTGCTTACAAAAGGCATTATGTTCAGAAGGATAAAAAAAACCTAAAGAGAAAAAAAAAAAAAAGAAAAGGAAGAAACATTGGCACTTGTAAAGCTTCTATGCCAACAGAAGCACAGTTCCATATTGTTCGATGCACTATTTTACTGCTTCTTCTATTTGAACTGAGGAAAATTGTCGTTTTGCTCATTTCATCAACGAACATGTGAGAGGTAACTACGGAATGTGCCCAAAGTCCCAAAGTTCGTGGGAGTCAGAACTAGAAACTGAAGCTGTGAATGTCCAGGCTGAAGTCCTCTGCCGCTTTGAGTGTGTGCTATAACCTTGACCTTCATTTCCCATATAATTCATAGATACCTGATGTGTTCCTGTCTATTGATATTGACCCCAAAACGTCTGACTCTGTGTGTTAAAAAAAAAGTTAACTATGAATAACCTTATGTTTTTGTTCTTTTGAAAATCAAAAGAGAAGCTATTACGATCCAACTATATTCGTGTATAATGAAGTCATTACAGCTTTCTGTTCAGTGGAGTTTAGGAAGAAAGGTAGCCATGGGAAATAATGACTCTTTTGTGAGAGTATATCTTAGACTGGGCACTAGTTTTGAGCTTTACATACATCAATCATTTAGCGTTTGCCGCACTTCTGGAAGTAATTACATTCCCCTCCCTTTGTGCAAAAGAAGGTTGTGTGATAAAGAGATTTGACAAATCCCTCAAGATCACCCGGTAGTAATTGGCCAAACTGAGATTTATGCTCCGTCTTCCGCTGCCACAGCCCAAGCCTGGAAGCCGCATCATGAGCTGCGCCGTGCGTGTGCTGCTGCGTGCTCAGATCTCCCACTTCGGAAGAAGTTTACAGAGCCATAATGCTATGTTACAGTTTTGAAAAATTCATAAACACCATTTAATTCCCTCTTAAAATGTATAGTCTTTCTCCTGGCTACTTTCGCTGTGAATTAGCTATTTACAAAAACTGGCTTGTTTTGTCAAGTGATAGATTTCATATGTTATCACATATAGAGTCCAACACCTGATTTAATTAATATTACGCTAAAGCAAGGAAAATGTTTATTTTCAAGATGCGGAAAGTGATGGCAGTGAGGAGGGCCTAGATGTGCACGGCAAGCGGGGCGGCATGCCCTTTGCTTGTTTGCTCCTGCAGGGAGAGCAAGAGTTCGGGTAAAGAAAGGGATCAGAAGGAGCCCTCAGCTCCTAATTCACAGCCCGACAGCTTTGCGCCAAAGGAGGAGACGGAGCCTGAGTGATGAGAACACGCATTCCAGTAAGACAATCAAGATTTCAGTCCAGGTGCTATTTCTCCTCTGTCAGATAAATTAACCTTCCTCGATCCCTGTTTTCTTCATTTAGCAGTGGGTAGAAATGCCATTAAATAGATTTCAAGATAAAGCTGAGGTTCACAGGAAGGGAAGGTGACTGAAGTGCCAGTGACAGGCACTCCGGGGTTCTAGCTGCGCATCTTCTCCGGTGTTCGCCCTGGCTGATTTCTGTTCTGTCACAAAGCTCTTGCTGGCTTTCAAGCCAGCTTGCCTCAGGGACTCTCCCTGTGCAGCGGTGGCCACCTGGCTGGCCACTGTCTGTGGCCAGGTCCTCGCAAGCCCCGTTGAGAGGGTGCAAAACCGGAAGGGGGTGGTGGCGCCAGCCTGAATGCAGCGTGCGCTGCTCTGTGGAAACACAAACAACCTGAGACACAGAAGCCGTCCAGAGCTGGGAGTTTAAAATATTTTACCTGCCTCCTTCTAGGCACGAAACTACACAATGACACAAGAAAGCATGAGGATAATTTTGGAGACTAAAAAGTGCGAGGCTGCAGGAAACATCTCTGGGAAGTGAAACACAAAGGGCAAACATCACGGATTTTTTTCTTTTCTTTTGCGGGACTGGGGTTTGAACTCAGGACCTTGCATTTGCCAGGCAGGTACTTGTGCCACGGTGCTATCTCCCCAGCCCCAAACATCACTGTTTGAATGAAATATTTATCTTACTTTTGTAAATGTGAACAATTAAGAAAGAGAGGCACCGATAGAAGCCTGTGAGTATCCATTTTTTTTTTTTTTTTTAATTTGGGAGAAAAATGTCCTTTAAGAAACTGTATTTCAAAATCAGTGCAAATGTTACCCAAGGTTTGGGGGTGAGAAAGAATTCCCACAGCAAGGACAAATTGCTACTGCGAGAACCCATGCAATGCGTATGTTGTAAGGCCTCCAAATCTCACTCTCAAACTGAGGGCATCGCTGAAGCAAAGCCAACCCAGAAGGTTGAAATAATTCAAGCACCAGAGTCCAGCCCAAAACAGTGTAAGTGCAGCTCCAGTGGTTTGCAAATGTTGCCTGAGCTTCGATGCAATGTTAATCACGCCACGATCCTCTAAGTGCCAGGGAAAGGAATGGGTGCTGGTATGGATATTTCACTGGGAAACGGAATTCTCCGAGGAAAACTGTTTGTGTGACATCTTGTGGACATCTATGTACATAGTAGCATGCATTGTGCATTCATTTAAACCAAATAGCTACAATTGCGCTCATGTCAGGAAAGGTCAATAAATCCCATGCATTTTCATTCACTTCATTAAAGCTGCCCCTACTGAAATGCGTACAGATCATAAGAAGAGAAGAATTAAGATTCTCATGTATGGGGAGTGATATAAGTTCACATTGATGTAGGAACATTCTTTTCATTTTGAAACAAGACCTCAGCATCTTCATAGAGACCCATCAAAAAGTTCATAGCATGATATGCTAACTTTTAACTACACAAGACCCAGCCTCATGTCACATTCCTATAATCCCAGCACTTTGGGAGGCTGAGGCAGGAAAGATTACAAGTTTGATCCCGGCACAAGAAATTTAATGAGACCCTATCTCAAGTAAAGAAAAAAAAAAAAGACTAGGAATTTATCTCACTGTAAAGGATCTGGTTTGCCATAAAAGCTTATACATTGACTTTATTTATAGTCACCTAAATTGGGCTAACTTATATTGACTTTCAATTTCAAATAAGCTGTTAGTTTAATTTTATGATATTAATTCTTTTCTTAAAGAGAATGAAAATTGAGCTCCTATATGTAAATATAAAAACTCATTTTTTCATCTCAATAAATTCCTTCTGAGTATAAAATACATGCATATAAATATGATGAAATCTGTAACAAGCATTCACTTCCTTAACTGATTAAAATTTGTGTAAGATCTCCAAGTACATAGCACCGTTACCACTGTACTGTACATCAGGAGCATTGAACACAAATGAAAATACTTATACAAACTAAGTGGTGTGGATGGCAACATTCTCGCTTTGGTGTTCCCGGTACTCAGAAAGGCGGTCAAATCATATAAATACATAAATTGGGAAATGACAACTGTGTTTCTACTGACTTCCTGCAGGCTGCAGCCCGAGAATGAAGACAAATGTGTGTTCCGGCTTCCTCAATGCAGTGCAAAAGATGTTAAACATTAGCAGCACACTGCACACATGCTTCAATCTAGTCCCATCTTTGACAAATATGTATTATCCAGGACACTGGCACTTCTCAGGAGCCAGAGATGCATCAGCTGGTAGATGACACTAAAATGTATCTCTCAGGTGGGTAGAAAATCAGAGAATAAGTGGCGAGCATCAGAAATTTGGAAAGGGAGCAGTGTGGAAAGGTAAGTCTTGCCTAGCAAGTGATTGGTGTGGGGGAAGATGAGAGGAAGTTGAAGGATCCAGACCCATACTCATCTGAAGAAAGGGAAGGCTTTGCCATAGAGGGGATTGCAAGGACAGGCTTCCACGTGTTTAAAGAAGAGCGTGGATCCTACACAGTGGAGACCAGAGGGTTAGGGTCCTAATTATAAAGGTAGCCAGGCCCAGAGAGCAAGTAGCATCTCTGATCATTAAGTGGGGGGAAAAAAGGCCAATAGAGGGGTTTGAAGACAGAAGGCTCATGATCTAAATCATCCTACTGGACATTTCCTTCTGAGAGGCTATACTGTCATCAGAAACAAACACAGGGATGTAGTGCTAGGGCTTCTGTAATGATCCAGATGATAAAAAAGAATAATAGCTTAAATGTGTGGAGGCGTATAAAGGTCAGAGTACACAGGTGCTCACACCCAGAAATACCCCAAATTATCTATCTATCTATCTATCTATCTATCTATCTATCCATCTATCCATCCATCCATCTGTTGTCTTTGTATTTTACAGAGAAAATACAATAAAAAGAATGATGCAAAATTTAAAATCAAGACAATAGAAAACTATAAATGGTTAATACATTGTGCATTGCTATCTTGAAGTACTTGCTCAGGTGCAAGATATAGGCATGTAAGATAAACAATAGAACCACAAACTGTTCTCTTCAGTAAATTAAAAGAAAATGTTAAGATATATATATATATATATATATATATATATATATATATATATATATAGAGAGAGAGAGAGAGAGAGAGAGAGATACTTGAGGATAGAGTTAGTGCTTTAGCTCTAAGGCAAACTGAACATGCATTGTCTATCTCCAAATAGTTCAAGAGAAGTATTTGCATGTATGCATTATAATGAAATGATGCAACTTTTAGGCGATGGATTTGCTAATTTCCCCGTATTGATTTCTACTCCCCGTAAGCATGAGGGAGAACATCATGGAACTGTGCTTCTTCATTACAGGCAAAGAGAGTGTGTCATTAAGTGACACTTTTTTGAAAGAGTGAAAGCAGAGTTAGGGATAACACTGAGATTCTGATCTGCACACTGAAATAGTGAGACTGCATTAAAGCTATTAAGTTGAAAGGAGCTGTTATGGAGAGGGGTGTGAGTGAAATTTGACCTAATTTGGAAGAAGAACAATGTTACTGTACTGTCTTTCAGAAAACTTTTCTTTTTAATCCGGTGGAAGTTAAACCATTATATTTCAGTATGGTAGCAATATAATGAGGAGGTAATAATGGTTACATCTTTGCTTAAGGCACCCTAGAGTGGCAGCATAGCCTTTGAAATGGCCCAAGTTCAAGACGATAGTAAACCACTGGACTTCAACGTTTATTTTTAGCAGTATCTGTAGACATTTATTTGAATTACATCAATAACCTAGCGGAAGCAGAGGAGCATGGTGCGCTCAGTTCTCCCATCACATGCATTAAAATATTTGCCCAAGAGTTGCCTAGCTCAGAAGTGACTGGTGAGGTGTTCTCCTCTGGATAGATGGAAAAACTGAGGAGAAAGGAAGCTATGTGGAGAGAGGGGATGCGGAAGCTTCACTCACCATCATATTCCAGTCCTTCTGATCACATGAAAACGTTGCCTGGTGCTATAGCCTGTCCCCCAAAAGTCTAATGCAATAGTGGGGCAGCAGGATTCAAGATATTCTGACTAATTCATGACCCAATGCTGGGATTACAGATCTGTATGGTGCTGGGATAATGAGCATGAGTGCTAAATCCACCCTCAGGCAGAAAGTCTGGATGCAATCTAAGGAAGGGAGAGAGGTCTGCCTCTGTCTCTGCCACCACTATTGTTGTCGCTGATTTTCTTTTTTTCCTCTTGCTTTACTATTTTCTGCTGCCAGGAACTGGTGCCCTCTGCCAGGTGCCAGTCTGTCTTAGACCCAGTTGAGTACGAACTGAAACCTCCGCAATCTGTGAGCTAAATAAATCTTTCCTTCCTTAATTTTGGGTGCTGGGGTATTTTGTCCTAGCGATGAGAGAAAAGTAACAGAGATACTTGGGATCTCTGGTACCAAGTAAGTGGGCGTAGACTGCAAAATATGCTGACATCTATGGAGGCAGAAAGAAAGAGAAAGTGACAGACAGATGGACAGAGAGACAGAGAGAGACAGAGACAGAGAGAGAGAGAGAACCAGATTGGCAGAGAGACAGAGGTAGAGCCAGAGATAAGGGCAGAGCGAGAGCCAGAGAGCCAGAGATAGAGACAGAGATAGAGAAAGAGACAGACAGAGACAGAATCAACGAGTGAGCATCTTAACTTTGACAATGAGTCAGTCACTCTGTTTCTGGGTGGGAAATAGATGGCCTGTAGGGTGAAGATCTATGAAGAGTCCCCTTTAACTAGTTGATTTGGACTCAAAACTTTTTATCTGATCAGCTGTTCCTTCCTCCTGTAAATCTTGTTATACCATGGTGAAGAATGATCATGTATCTATACATTTCCCATAATCATGTCCATCACCTGTTGATTCCTCTCCTCCCACTCTTAGACCCTTCCTCCCTGTCTGCATCCTAAACTTTGTTGTGCATCACATTTTCTAGGAAAGATGTTTTGAATATTTTTACTTTCATGGTTTACAGAAAAGAATTTAAAACCTCTAAGTCAGTCAGTCCTACATATTTTATTAACCCTGTGATTTAGTGAATATTCCTGATGTCAAGATCTGTGATGATAACTGGAAATAGAAAAATGTTAAAAGGGCTTTATTTTCTTATTTTTTATTTTTTTATTTTTATTTATTTATTTTTTTTTTGTCTTTTTGAGACAGGGTCTCGCTATGCAGTTCAGGCTGGCCTTGAACTCACTTTTGTAGCCCAGGCTGGTCTTGAACTCGCACCGATCCTCCTGCCTAAGCCTCCTGAGTGCTGGGATTACAGGCATGTGCCACCACGCCCGGCTTAAAAGGGTTTTAAAAAGATCTTACTGTAGCATCCTAGAATAGCTGTGGTCTCCATTAACATGTACAAATATTGTGACTACACAAATTTCAGTCATAATGCAGAGGAGGAAGAGTTTGGTTTTGAAAAAAGAATAATAAAATACACACACACAAACACGCACGCACCTTATTTAGGTAGCAATGTTTCAAAATCAGGAATTCTTTATGTTGTTTTCATAAACAATTTTCCAAACCCTTGAATTATCAGAATCACTCGGGGGCACTTTATTAAAATTGCTGATTAATATATTTTACTTGGATAAAGCTGGACACAGTGACTCTGAGATACTGACCCTAGAATCTGTACTTGAAATGCAGCCATCTCTTGACACTGGTGACGGACATTGAGTGTGCCTACCCGGAGGGTCTCTGTCAGAGTGCAGCAAGGTGGTCTTCCTGCTTGGAGAGTGCAGCATGGGGATTCACGGATGCCCATTTCCATTCGTCAAGATGGTTTGCACCTTAATGTTCCACAGAGAGGTGGGAACCAGCAAGGACAGATCACCCCGATCTCACCTACTCCGCAGGTTACCTATTTATTCTTTTTTTTTTTTTTTTTTGTCTTTTTGAGACAGGGTCTCGCTATGCAGTTGAGGCTGGCCTTGAGCTCACTGTTGTAGCCCAGGCTGGTCTCGAACTCGCACCAATCCTCCTGCCTCAGCCTCCCGAGTGCTGGGATTACAGGCGTGAGCCACCACGCCCAGCTACCTATTTATTCTTACACGTCCTCCTTTCCCACACACCACCGACCTAGTTCGGTGTGACGGGTTCGAAGCGATTGTTTCTGACGGAAGTTGTTCAAACTCCGTGCCTTCCTTTTTGATCTTTTTGATGCGGATACAGTTCTTTGAACCCCAGAACATTGGGCTAATAACAACATAAAGAGTACATCAATAGTGCCGGCTTAGGGTCAGCCTTGACCGATGACGGAGTTGACCGTACTGTAGCCATAGTGTCTTTGGACGGGGTTGGTCTGTGACTACACTCCGTGTGCACAGCCTTCTACCCCACAAGGCACATGTGTCCAGCAAATGATGGCTTTATTCACTGATTTTGTTTTTCTATGTCTCACTCTATTCTTTTTCAGGAAAGAGACCTATGCTGTGCCCTCCTGTTAGCAGGGTAAATCTAGATTGATAAGACTTGTATAAAATTATTTCAAATTCTCCTTAATATGGATTTATAGAAAAGAAGAGCATCTCTCTGTGAAACTCAATATACCTTTTTCTAATAATCATACTTGAATCCCTTGTTCCAGGAAAGCTACAAGGAGCTCTGCACCTACTCTGTGATTTAAAAGATTCTAACAAGTTTCAGGCTAAAATTATTATTCCAGATGAGGACTCATGGTTTCTGATCATTTCCAAGATTTTTTTAATAACTTCATTAAGATCCCAATACTATAGATTTCCCATTACACAACAGATATTTAAAGTACATGGTCATATTTTTATTTGAAATTTTATTTAACATCAATCCAATGCAAATAAATAAAAGGCATTTTGGTCTAGTAAATTTGAATCAGAAGGAGAATTTATCTGTTACTAAAATACAAAAACAATAAAAATCAATTATAGTAATGATACAACCAATTAATGAGAAAATTACAAATATGGCAACTTATATACCTATATCTATATCTATATTTATGTGTATGTGCACATCTCTGCCTCTACATCTCTATCTAGTGTCTATCTATCTATCTATCTATCTATCTATCTATCTATCTATCTATCTATCTATATTATGTCTTGATGCCAAGAAAGTTACTTGGGAAAAACTGGGCTCCTCTAAATTCTATGGAAAAATTAGAATGAAGTTAGAGCCTTATATTAAAATATACAGGTTAGACATAGTAATGCATAACCATGATGACAGCTACTTGGAAGGCTGATGCAGAAACCTTAGAGAGATGCTGTGAGATGGAGTGGTAGCATAGAATTTCTGGGTTTATTCCTCAGTGCCACAGAGAGGGGGGGAGAGAGATAGAGAGGGAGAGAGCGAGAAATACTCTAGAAAGAAGTCCTCTATTTCACTTCAAAATCACTTTTCCTCATGGCTTTCTCTCTTTTCATGACGTTATTACTGCTAGTGAGAGCCTTCCAGCTATGAATAACCAACTCCATTGCAGTCAAAAGTAGGTTTATAAGGTTGTTCTACAGAGCATGTATAGCAAAGGAACTGACATGCCCCTCTGGAAGGACCGTGTAGGAAGTCCCTTCAGATCCGGAAGCTGTAGTAAGTGTCAAGATGTGAATATCTTTACAGGAAGAGATTTACCAGACACACAACCTTATGATTTTTTAAATGTATTTAGTACGGGATCTACAGGGTTTACAGGGTCTCACTACACAAATTGGATTCATAGTCATCCTTCCTGTTTTTCAGCTTCTTAAGTGCTGGGATTACAGATGCACACCACTATGCCCAGTCTCAATCACCATCTCAGTGCTACAAAATAGAATTTTCTTCGTATTTTTTTACTCTAATTAATACATTGCAGAATATTGTCTTTGTCATAGTTGGTCAGAGTACAAGGTGGAAACATGATTTCTTGTCTAAACATCATTAGTACAGATCTTTCTTTCATTGCACAAAGAGAAAGTAGCTGTACATATAGCCCAGTAGTCCACAACAGTAGTGGATTATCAGCTCATCTGGCATGATAAGGGGATGTTGACTTGAGCCTTTTACAACTCAGCATATTAATATGGCCTTTGTTTTTATACCTTGTAGCTAGACCTTTCTGCTAGATGGGTACGACCAAGACCAAGAAAGACCAATGTGACAAAAGATATATAGCTTTTTGTATCTGAAAAGGTCAGCCAGGTCCCCTCAGGGTTTACCCTGAAACCATGTACTGAGATTTGGGGAACTGTTGTCACTGTCAGCCATCTGGATGAATCATAACCATTGCTTAACCATTTTGCTCTCTGTGGAAGCCTGAGAGAAATTTGTCTATCTAGGTGACTCTCCTTAGGCACGCTGTGCATCATTGATCACTTTCCTCTGTGGCCCCATAATCTCCTTGAGCAGGAAAACTTGGGACTCCCGTGAGTTGTATGCTGTTACAGAGGAAGAGAATTTTGAGAACCTCTGACCTGAGAACTTGTGGTGGGGCATCTAGGTCCCAGCGCATCAGCCTGAATGGGGCTTAGGTCAGCCCGATTGTCATCCTGGCTTGGTTCGGCATCACTTCCATGTTTTGCGAGTCCTGCTGGAGTCTGTTTAGTAAATTGTGGCTTCAGCTTCAATTCTCAGCATTAACATCAGAGGCCAGCTGCCAGCGGGACTGTTTTTTTGTTTTATCACATTAAATGAGTAGAGCACATTTCTGCCAGAATGCCCCATCGAAACTCATTTCCAGACAACAAGACACCAGAAGAGAAAAGCTGACTGCGTTTGATTTCCTTGAGCGACTCTGCCCGGCTTTCCATGGCTTCCTGCCACTCTCTTGGTGAGTACACTTCATCTCATTGTTAGGGACTGGAGTCACCTGAGGGAATGTTTATTTCCATGGCAGATTAAAATAATAATTTCTGCCTTGGGGTGACTGCAATTTTCTGTTATGCTGAATGCATGGCGAGCTTCTCTTCCTAACCACGCAAAAGAACAAAACGGAAAACAAAAAAATGTATATAGATATATTTTGGCAACACAAGATTCAGGGATTGTGTAGTCAAGATGCAGCAAGTTAGGTCTTTTGTGGTGACAAGGTCATTGGAAGATTCCTCTCCCCTGCGTGGCCCATGTGCCCCTTGTCTTCGTTGGGGACAAGACCAGCACCCACTTGCCTGGCTGCCCTTGAGACAGCAACATCTTCGCTAGATAATCATTTTTGCAGATGCCCATCACTCTGTTTCGGTGTGGTTGCTATTCACCTCGCTCACAGATGCTGAACACGAGTGCTACAAACAGAGAATATCAAATAAAAAGTGAAAAACGTGTGGTCTGAGGAAAGCCTATGTGTGTAAGAAATATTTCCCCAATGTCAGAATTAAATGCTGGGGACCGCCCGTGAGTTCTGCTGTGACAATGCCTATATTTATTTCATTGGAGATCTCCTGAATTGTAGAGCATTTAATAATATAATGAGGTTTCCCTCTGATACCTTTCCAAAGTCAACTATCTTTAAATGTTCAGTACAAATCCTAATATATTCTAACTGATTAAACATGGAAGAAGAAATGTGAAATGGGGCAATTTTTATTTGGTTGGGAGAACAACACTATTTGGGAAGTCCTCGATGAGATTTGTCTTATATTGTGATTTCAAAATACTTCTTATAAAAGATTTGGGAGGGCAGTCATTGGATTTATAGCCTCGCTCTCCTGACAGGAACAGGTCTGAAATACAAGAAGGTGGATGGGAGGCGCGAGAGATGGTAATGGGTTGTTTCTGTGTCCTTGGAAAAGAGCATGACTAAGCAGGATGGTGACCTTATCTCTGCATAATTGTGCTCTGCAAAGAATTCGGAAGAACTACCCAGAGAAATCTAAGTGACAGAGATATATGATTTTGATTCAATGCCATGTTAAGGTGTGATAACTAAGATCTCCCGGGGTCCAGTGAGAAGTAGTAAATTACTAGAGAAAAGAGTACTGATAACAAAGGATATATTTATGCTAGGGACACACCCCAGAAGACAGCAGGCATTCAGTAATAGCACCGATGATGTACACTGACTAGAAATAGAGTAAACGCAGATGGGTAAGTTCCCCCAAACATGGGGACTGGGGAGATAGCTCTGTGGCACAAGTGCCTGCCTGGTAAGTGCAAGATCAAGAGTTTGAACTCAGGTCCCACCAAAAAAAAAAAAAAAAAAAAAAGGAAATAAGGATCCCCCAAACACCATGAGCCCCCCCCCCCCACGAGAATAGGTCAGCAAGTTATGCTGCAAAGCATATTTTCCAATTGATCTCTCCGATGTGTAGGTGAGATGTTCAGCTTGTATCCGATGTAGGTAGGTCGATTATTTCTTCTCTTTGGATCTATATCTGTTCCCATTTTGGCTGCTCCTTAGGAGCTCAAAAGAGACCTGAAATAATAGTTATGCAAGCCAAGAAAACAGAGGAATGTGCTCCCACAATCCCACAAAGCTTCCTCTTTGGCTCTTCTGTAGATACCTGTCACATTGCCACATGGCTTTCTGGTTCTGACTTTCTGTTGTGTGGAACACAATTGCAGTCCTGGCGTTCTGCCATTTGGTGGTGTGCTGCTCCCTGGCCGAGGATGGGGCCAGACACACTGGACTTGAATAAGAATTCTGAGACTTCGATCACAATGCTCTAAACTTGGTTCAATGCTTCTTCCTAAAATCCTACAGACGAGGTAAATTCTCTACTAGGTGCCCCAATCAGTGCAGTTCCCTGGTCCCGTGGTAAACAGTGAAGGACTCAAGGAAGATTGCTGCGCTGCTTGCATTTGGAATTAAGGCTAAGAACCCACTGAGCAGCTCCCTTTTCTGCTCTGAGTCCTTGGTCACCTGCTCCAACCATGTGGACTCTGCTCTCAGCCCTTTCTCCATTCTGAAGCTCCTAAGATTTCAGTTCTGCTGGCCCTGCCCTGGGCCCTGTCTTGTAGGATCTACTTACGGTCCTCCAGCCCGGGCCAGGAATCTCTACCCTCTTTGCCTATTCCCTTCTCTATATTCTACTGTTAGGAGACAACGTGATCTTTTCACACAATGAATTGCAAAATCGTAATTTGGTCTGGCCATCATTTCTTTTTCATTTTTATTTTAGGCAATTGATAGTAATACAGCTGTCTCTGAGTCGCATAAGGGGTGACTTAGAAGAGAACAAAAAATCTTAAAGTAGAAACAAAATATGAGACTGGATGTGCTGGTGCACACCTGTAATCCCAGCTAACGGGAAGCTGTAAATAGGTTCATCGCTACGAGTCTGATCTAGTGGTGACACCCTGAACACCATGTAGACCCTTCCACAAATACAAAAAACAAACAGACAAAACTATATGTATCCACCATTTAAGCAACTACATCAAGATCAGCAATGTGTAATACAAAATCCATGATTGTGTACCTCTCATGTTAGTCTTCTAAATGTGTACCATTTCTAATGTCTTATCTACTATTACTATAGTGTCTCTAAAATCAATGTTTTGAAAAGTAAAAAAAGAGCCGGATGTGGTGGCACACGCCTGTAATCCCAGCACTTGGGAGGCTGAGGCAGGAGGATTGGTGCAAGTTCGAGACCAGCCTGGGCTACAAAAGTGAGCTCAAGGCCAGCCTCAACTGCATAGCGAGACCCTGTCTCAAAAAGAGAAAAAAAAGTAAAAAAAAAAAAAAAAAAAAAAAATTAAGATTTATTGAAAGCAAGCATTAATATTCAATTATTGTCCAAATTTGCATAACTCCATCTGCTAATATGATCAACTGATTTCACAATAAAAATAACAATATGACCATCATTGTTGCTTACACTATTCTTGTGTTGAAAATCTGTAAAATACGTATTGTTGCACGTTATCCTGATTCTCTCTTTGCTTCTGCTATTTATATTTGCTTTTGTTTTTACTCTTCAAAATAAAATAAAATAACTTTTCTTCAAAAACAAAATATAATGTAAAAGAGGCAATTGTTCCCTGTTAGGAATAGAGATCTATCTCCTTCCCTGTCCTCTTAAACCTGTTAAATTCAGTAATCTCTAGGATCTTAGTAGAAATCAAAAGAAAAAAAGCACACTTCTCTATAAGATGCACAATTTATCCCTTGTTTTTGGTTTCCCCTCTCTAAATGTCCCATAGTCTATGTATACTATTTCCATGTTTTTCCCATAGCTTTATGTCTCTGGATAATCATAAATGAATATTTAAGTCATTTACCAGTATTTGCAGGCAGGAAAGGTTGAATCCCATTGAACTGGCAGATTGCTTTTTAATTTTCTGCTTGAGTGGGTTCCTTTTTTTTGTTCTGTAGTTTCCAAAATATTTTATGAGTCTTGACGGAGAGGCTGAAATGATTGTATATTTTGCTGATCTCTGCCAAGGGCTGATTAACCCTCCCTCCTTCCCCAGGAATCCATGTACCTCAGGCTCAGATGATGTCAGGGACACGGTGTACAGCTGTGAAACAGGCTTGTGAACAAGGCCTGGGAAACAGGCCCTCTGCCTGAGGGATGGGTGTGCTGAGGATTACGGCGCAGATTCTATGCTTTCCTTTTGTAGCGTTAAGGAACATACTGATGACTCTTCAATATGGAAAAAAGCAGTTCAGTTTGACCATCCCCATCCCTCCAAAGTGGCTGGTGGATGACAATTACATGACTTTTAGAACGGGTCACATTTGCAAATACAGGTGTCGGGTTTGCATGGTCCCATGTAATGGTTTTTGGATCATGATTTTATTTTATATCAAATAATAATGACCCATGCTTGATTAGCTCCTGCTGTTGGCTCTTGATTCTTCAAGCCTGCACAAAATACACTTTCTTGATCTTATCAGACATTTCCCAAAGTTTGGATGAATCTCTGTCTCTCACCATTTGATGTTATCATATTTTCAAAAATATTTTCAAGCATGTTCTGCCCATGGTCTCTCAGATCCCAGAGGACATTAAAGTGAAGGTTTCTCGTTGACAGAATACAAACTTTGACTTCTTTGGTCTCCAGAGTGGTAGATTGGATCATGGTTTCCCATCCTTTGCTCTCTTCTGGTTGACAGAAAAAAGCCAGCGAGACCTCCTCGAATGGTTCACCCTCTCCACTGCCCATGGGCTCTGCCGTGTGCCTGACCGTGGATGTGAGTATCTGTGACTGATGTCTTTGCACACATTTTACACAGCCTGCCCACTTTGACCATTACACTGCTCCTTTGGCAAGAATCACCTGGCATTTTCTTGGCTGGAAGTGCACTGCTTGAATTCTAGATAGCACAGCAAACCTGAGGAATAGTCAAGACCCCCCAAGATACACACCTCATGCAGCCGACAGCTGCTTTATGTCGTCGAGCAATAGATCAGAGCTTTCGACCACAGAGATTGGGAGGAAGATTTGAGGCCCTCTGTAATTACCACATAAATTACCGCTGGCTACTATGGCCTGGATGGAAGGCCTGTTAGTTCTTCCATTCAAATATTTTCGTTACTAGACTCCTGCTCATTTTCTCTGCCATTACTGTAGCACAAACTACCATAGTCTGTCTTGTGACATTGTACATAGCCTCACAAGTGACCTGGATGTTTGCTGCGTTCTTGTTCAACTCACCACATATGTTGAACCATGCACAGAACAACCCATTCACTATGTAAGCTGGAGGATGTCAGGCCTGTGCACAAATCCATTTACAGTCTTCCCCCTTGCTTGGACCAACGAAATTCTTCCACAGCTCACCTAGCTGTTGTGGAAGGTCGCTAGGTCCTACTGATTCTCCCATGTTTACCTGACCCAAGCCACAGTGGACACACGGATCAATTTTAACCTCACCAACATGTGTCTGCCTTCACCAGTTTCATTTACTCTGCTAGGCCTGACGTGCGGCACATTGCAGGGAAAAGCTTGTCTCCTTAGTTACTGAGCTCAGTGAATCATCTGCTCAGTGGCATTTTCCCACACTGCCCAACTTAAAGTCACCACTCCTGCCTTCCACCTTCAGAGCGTCCTCCCTCTGCTGCGTTTTCCCTCAGCCCTCTCAGGACCTCACCTCATCCACTGCATACCTGTCTTAACTCAGCTACGTTGGGATCCTCAGGATGATGGAGGGTTTATTTCTTTTTCTGAATTGCTAAAGACTATAACAATGACAAGAACTTAGCATGCCACGAATTGGTGAACAAATAGAGAAAGACATTATGTCTTTATAAAATAGATAAGGGATTGTACCATGTTAATGTTCGTAATCTGTGATTTTAGATGTAACTTATTCTTCCTTTATCTTCAAAACACTTAAACAAGTTTAACATTTATATTGGTAGCTAGTAACTTTATGTTAGATTTATTTTCTCAATAATTTTAAATTTTAGAGGGCTGGTGATATGGCTCAGCAGTCCAAAGCGCCTTCTTAGGCAAACTTAGGCAACCTCAGGGACTGTGATTTGACCCCTGGCACCACATACTGCAGCGGCCCTACCCCTAGGGCAGGCTGAGCCAGTCATAAAAAAAAAAAAAAAGAGATTAAGATTTTTAAGAAAATACACTACACGGCTGGGACTCATAGTGATCCTCCTGTCACAGCCTCTCCAGCACTGAGATTAGAGACACCCACCACCACGCCGAGTTTTGGTGGCTGGCATGGCATATTTGGGGCCAGCATGGCATGTGATGCCAGGAACTGAGCCCAGGACCTTGTGCTTCCCAGACAGACCTTTAGACCACTGAGCTATCTCCATCACCCTCTCAATAACTTTTATTCCTCCCTATAAAATACATTTTTAGAGTAGGTGTACTTCTGACGTCCAGCAGTGGGGAGACTGAGGCTGGAGAACAGCTCCAAATCAGAGGCCAGCCTGGGTTACATAGGGACTTCAAGGCCAACCCAAAATGCATAGGCAGACCTTGTCTCATAACAAACAAACACCGTGCATCTACAGCTGATACAACGCAGATGTTATCATGTAAACTCCAGTGCTCACTAAATTTCCCTCCTATCAAAGCTTTTCACTGGTTCCCTATAAGCTTACCCAGCACTATGTCTTGTTAATTTTCCCCCCAAATTCATGTGTTAAATTATTCAATACTAGACTGCTTAGGGCAATAACTACAATTATTCAAATATATGTCTTCCAATTTATACCATGGAGAAACCAGTGGAGTCATAGTTGGAAATCTATCTTCTGGCTAATTTTTGAAATATGTTCATTGATAGTAAAATCATTTTGCTATGGTAGTATTTGCAACTAAGCTTTTTCTGAAACTGAAAGTAGTATTGCATGGCTCACATGTTTCGTAGTGCATGGGACAAATGTATTGTCTAGGGCAGATATTTCTGGTAACAACATTCATGAACCATGACTGTGTCCCTGGCCCTTTGCAAACTGACTATGGTGAACTTGGGATATTTATTTCACTATTCAGTAGTAAGTCATAGATAGGAGAACAGTATCTCTTCTGTTCCAAGGGCCTTAGTTTCTCCTTTTTCCCCGATGGAGACTACAATAATGAAACCCGAGAAGCCAGAACAAGGAGCTCTTCATTTCATGCTAGCTCCCATTCCGCCATCTTGTCCTAACTGTTCCCAGTTTTCCCCTGTAGCACTCGATCTACACTGGAAAGGGAGGAGCCCTCCAGGACTTCTTTGATATTTCTAAGTTTTGACCAAAATGCTTCACTCTTAGCTCTGAATTTCCCAGCTAGACTGGAAGCCATTATTCTTCATCTCATAGCAATGATGGGCCAGTCCTCCTGGTCTACCTGACTGGAAGTGGTAGCAGCGAAAGTGTGTAAGTAGTGACCACCAGCCACAAGGAAGTGAACTTCGATAGAAAGAAATTCTGAGGAAAATCATATACTTTCAATTGCAGTTCACAGTCCTTTAGGAAATGTAGCTAAAAACCATAATCTGTTCCCCAGGGGGAAGGACTTTACAATGGACTGTGATCCCCATATTTGCATTCTTTTTTTTTTTTTTTCCTTTACAGGTCCGGGCTTTGAACTCATGGCCTCACACTTGCCAAGCAGGTACTTATGCCACAGACTATCTCGCTGGCCTCATTTTGCCTGATTTTTATGCAATGAAGAAGGAAGAGGAAAGTCCACACAGATGTGCGAGGAGAGCATGTCGGTACATCACAGGTGAGGTAATTAGTTCTTACATTTCCTCTTCTAACTTCAGTTTTGCTCATAGCTAGTTGAGCGCATCATCAAATTCCATTATGAATCAACACTCTATCCAGCTTCCATGAATTACCCCAAGGCAAAGAGCACAACCCATGGGGGACAGTATTAAAGACATTTTGGTATCATCTTAGCAGTCTACTTTGGCCACATATATGAAAAAACATTTTATGTATCAACAATGGTGCCATTTGTGTAAATTAAAATATTTTTTCTAAAGTTAGTAAGTAGGACACATGGACATGTTATACCTACCTAATTTTAGAAGTTAAATAGACCATCTTCAAATCATTTTGCCTTAACCATTGTTTTTATTTTTTTTTATTTAAGTGTTACAGAAAAAAAAAAAAACGTAAATGCTAATTTGCTAGTATCCTAGTCAGTGAATTTCGCAGCATGCATTTGCACCCTGGTTACGAGGATCACCAAACAGTAGAGACCAACAGGAAGGGCTGACATTGTAGCTTGAATGTGGTAGAAGCAGTTGGCAATGTTTTCATTTCCTTGTGTTAAAGTGGGTTTATGGTCACTGGGAAAGTCTACGCATGCATGTGATGGTCTATCGAGCCACTGTCCCTATGACCATCTCAGGTGCCAAGAAAGATTACATATCAGTAGTTCTGATTTTTGCCTTGGATAGCCGGGTTCACTCAGTGGATAAAGAAAACTTTGCTCTCCATTGTCCATTTTGTCTGGGTCAGACACATCTCCCATATTCTTTGACAAATTGTTCGCTTTATACACAGGGCATTTGCCATTAATAAATGTAAGTACTGTCACAAGTGAAATGCAGTGGGGGTGTGACGCTATTGCCACCACCGTAGCCAAGCCCAATTCAGGACTGCCACTTGGCATTCTCAATGCATTTCATGCCTTAACCATGGCATAATGAGTTGTCACCATAATTCGAAAAGTGAATTTCAGAAAAAAATCAAGTTCAATTTTTTTCCTAAGCTTAAATTTCTTCGTTTGTCTCTCTGCCTGTCTCTGTCTCTGTCTCTCTGTCTCTTTCTCTCTCTCTCTCTCTCTCTCTCTCTCTCTCTCTCTCTCTCTCTCTCTCTGGAAGGATCCAGTCTCCCCCGAAGTCTTTCAAATACAGCAGGAAATGCATTTGATCACATTCTAAGGAAATGTAAAGAAGACCTCTTCAGGAGTCACAGACTATAGACTCCCATTCGTGAGCACATCCTAAATTATGTCACTGCATCATCTAAAATGATGGCTGGCTTATGAGTACACCCTTACTTCAACTCAAATTTTGCAAAGCAGTCTAGAACTTTACATAGGTTCCCATCTGAATTTAGCCACAGAACTAGCTACTTGTTAATCTCCATGTCATGCTTTCTTTCTGTTCCTGCCAGTAATACCTAGTGGACGATCTATAAGAGGCAGCTGTTGGAAAAGCAAGCTGGCAATTTGCAGAGACACAAGGGTAGAGGGAGCAAAAACAAAACTGGATGGAGCAAATAAACTTGTCCAATGGAAAGCCAATAAAGCGCTTTCTCATCTACTTTGAACCAACTCAGCAGTGGGAGCCCATGATAGGTCAGAAGCCAGGGAAATAGCGCGCAGGTGCACTGCGAAGTTCGTAAGATGGGCCAGCATTCTGCTGTTTCCTTCCAGGTCCAAGTCTGGACCAAGAGTGAATTGGATGAACCGTGAGATGCACATCTCATCTTATTATTCAGGGAAGGACGCTGTTTACAGATCTACGTGCTTTGCAATCAACTATTATATTCAAGGAGCAGTCATTTTCTTTATAAGACTGTAATTATCCACTCAGGAATGCAGTAGGGTAATTTCTTCATAGTGTTGAATGTATAGTTACTTTACAACTTAAAATACTTCCATTGTCAAGGCTTTACATTTTTTAAATCTTTCTATTACATGGTTAATATTTCTGGATATTATCTCCAATTTCATAAATAGACTTGAGGGGCCCGGCAGGATGACTCAGTGGTCTAAAGCGCCTGCTTGGGAAAGCTTGGGTGGCTTCAGGGACTGCGGTTCGATCCCTGGCACCACATGCTGTGCCAGCTCTGCCTTTGGGGTGGGCTGAGCTGGCCATAAAAATGAGTGAATAAACAAAGGTTCTGAAACAACAACAAAAAATAAATTAAATATAAATAAATAAATAAATATACTTGAAATATATATATATATATATATGTGTGTGTGTATATATATATATATATATATATATATATATATATGCCTACAAATTACAGGCAGATTAATTTTAACACTTCAACAAAACTCGATGAATTTCCTGGACCACCTTTAGTACTGTAAATATGAATCATGACATTCCTGTGGTCATACGCTTTAGGAAATCTGCTAACCTTTCCAAAACTGTGATGAGTTCTGATGGCTTTATCATTGAATTCACTCTGAACTCCTTCCCTGGCCCTTCTCATGTCAAGAGGTGATGACAGGGCAGAGACTATTTCTGGGAGCTGTTTAAGAGGAAGGTCGGCTTGGATGAATCCAGTCTGGGTCAGAGGGAAGAAGTTAAATGGCTTTGAAGTTGCTTCCATGTGGAAGGAAACTATTATTAGCTCTTTCGAGAGATGAATGGATTCCAAAAATATCCCAAGGGAACATTGTACCTGCAGACCCCATGTTGCCACATACTGTTGTGGGGCCAGATGTTACATTTTGATGCTCACCTCACATAGCTGTCTTCTAAGTTAATTCCTTCTGATACTCATGATATCAGAACAACATGAGAAAGAGAGTTGGAGGTGTGCTGAGGCTAGGCTAACCGTGGATGAGTCTAGCAATGAGCTGAACACAATGGCGAGAGTAGACAATTTGCTGCTCGCTGCGAAGTTAGAATAATTGCTTCCTCCTACCCATCATTTGTCCTACTTTTTGCAGTAATCAGGCAATAACGACGTTATCCAAATTTCACTATTTTGAAGACACACTGTAGGACACTTCAAATATATCCTAATCAGTGATGCAAATGACACAACGCATTGGCCTTTCTATTTAACCTATTGAGGGTATTAACCTCTGTTGTGCTTTCACAAAGCAACCAAAACAGAACACACCTTCACATCTATAGTCATTGTAAATAAATATTATGCCTCACTTTAAACCCTCATTTTTTTTTATCATTTTCTTAATTTATATCCAGCTTGGAGTTCCCTAGTTTCAACTTTTCTTCTACAAAATGTGAGTTTACACTATACTGGCCCAAACCCTGGGTGCACTGAGCTGGCCACCAAAACAGAGCACGGTGGTGCACCCCTGTTATCCTAGCACTTGTGAGCCTGAGAATAGGAGGATCACTATGAGTCTGAGCTGCATAGTGAGACTCTACATCAAATATATTAAAAATGCAAACTATGAGGTTCTTTCATATTTTTCTATTTTTTACTGAAAATGTCCAATAGTATGTTAAAATTCTCCCTATAATTCTTTCCAAGTAGATTACAAACTATTTTGTTATCTTTACTTGATAACAAGATAATGCTTCTTCACCTTTTCTATACTTTATTACATTTACAATATGTTCATGCTATTTAAGGATGGTAGTATACATAATTAAAATACTGATTATCTACAGAAATCTAAGCAGATGTGCAACTCGCAGGTTTGAATGATGAGGGTAACATGAATATTTACAGTGTCATCCCTTTTTGTTGTTTAAATTGTATTTAGCGTAGGGTCTACAGGGTCTCACTACAAAGATCAGGCATGGCGTGATCCTCCTGTTTTTTTTTTTTTTTTTTTTTTTTTTGTCTTTTTGAGACAGGGTCTCGCTATGCAGTTGAGGCTGGTCCTCAGCTCACTTTTGTAGCCCAGGCTGGTCTCGAACTCGCACCAATCCTCCTGCCTCAGCCTCCCAAGTGCTAGGATTACAGGTGTGTGCCACCAAACCCAGTCTCCATCACCATCTCAGTGTGCTCTTGGGGCAGGGGCAGCTTGGCACACCAGGGATTGAACCCCGGTCTCTGCATCTCCCTATGCAGGTTCTTTAATTGGCTGAGCTATACGGCCAGACCTTCAATGTCATCATTTTTTAAAATATTTTATTTTTAAAGAATAAAAAATAGTGAAACAGTAATGTCAGGAATTACACAAATTTTCACTAATGAGGTAATATAAATTCAGTAATGATTGCTGTTACATGGTACTATCTTCATATTAGTTGTTCATATTACCAAATATAAATGTGTAAGACTTATTTAAAGAAAAAAAGGGAAAACAATAACAGATGTTATAAGAAGTTCCAAAGAGGAAAAAAAACCAGATGAAAAAGAAAACTAAATTAAGTAGTATCTTCTCCTTTCAAAAGAGAAGCAGAAAGGGCCAGCCAAATAGCTCAGCAGAATAAAGCTCCTCCAGGCAGGCATAAGGGCTTAGGGTTCAATCCCTGGACCTCCTGTGCTGGCCCCACCCCAGGGCATACTGGGACAGCAATTGAGACTGACTTTGGTGGCACACGCACCTGTAATTTCAGCTGTTGGGAGGCTGTAGACAGGTCTGATGTAGTAGTGAGACCTGAATACCTGGTAGACTCTTCTCTAAAATACAAAAAAAAAAAAAAAGGTCCAAAGAAAATTAAAAAAAAAAAATTGAAATGTTTACTTTTTGTGCAAATTTGCTTTTGTGCATATTTTATTTTGTCTATGATTTTAGCATATTTTTCTTTCAAAACTTGCAGCTAAATTATTCCTTGTCCCAATAATTTTAAAGTATGGATTGTATACTGGTAGTTCCCTTTGATACTAGCTTTTAGTCTCTATATTTCATTTACTTGAGACCTGCTTCAACTTTCTTGATATATTTTAAATAATTTAACTTTTTGTCTGGTTGTTTTATAAAATCAGCACTTGGGTCAACAGGGCTCAGTCTCCTACAATTTTTTTATTTTTCTGCCCTTCTTATATGTTTGCCAAGAACTTTAAGAAAGGTCATGCACACACTGGTTAATCTTGGTGACCCTGTGGCCATCTTTGTTTAATTTTCTTTCACTGATGTATAATAGTCTTAGTACTTTCTAGCACTATTGTAATATCACTTAGATTTGTCCAACTTTATTTTTTTATTTCTTGGTATCTTTAATAGTTTCATCATTTTTATTTTGTAAAACATTTCTCATCAAACTTGTTTTCCAAAGTTGAAACTAGAAAATGCTGTTATTATACTAGTATTACATAATATTTTGTGAGTATAACATTTACTGATTAAAAATTACTAATTTATAAATATCTACATTCTCAGGGAATTGAGCTTATAGAATATGAAGAATTGACTCTGATTGCCTTCAAATGTGTTTACATTTATAAACAATAAAGAGACAGCTATTTTTTTGTCCACTAAAAAGGGCGTATACATATAATTTTGTACTGCAGTTTGAAGCACAAATCCTGGCAGGACTAATTTACATCATCCTGAGAGTGCTTAATTGCTAGAATGTCACATTGCATGCTTAACATACATGCATATTAAAATCACATGTCATGATGTAGAGCCACAAGAAAAAACAGGTGGGATGACAAAATTTATAGAAAAATCAGTTCGTAAAGATCATCAAGTGGAGTAGGTTCTGGACTTAGTTATAATCTGCCCAACTTTAAGAGGAAAGCCAATTCTCTAAATTGCTCATCTAAATTATTTAATGGAGCATAATAAGACCATGTATTGTCTCTGTTCTTAGGTGTGTCTCATTATTTGTTTTTAATGCTGAGCCTAAGAGGGCTAGATTCTCACATATTGATAGTGTTTTCTTCTATGCTTATGTCATAAATTTCAATCGTATATGCTATGCACTGTCACACTAAGTGGTTATGTGCCTTAGTTCATGTAAGCCTGATGACAGTAATGGCGCTTATTACACTTTAAAGATGGAAATGTAAAGGTAAGAAAGGGAAAATTGAATTGTGTTCGGGAACTTAGAAAGGGTACCTATCAATGTGTTCTCCGACTTTGTTACACAAATTATGTTAATGTGACCCCTTTCCACATAAGGTTTTCACTGTCTCTTCAAAACAGAAAGGGTTTTCTAGTGTGTGTTGCTACCGGAGTCATGCTGCTAATTTTTTTTTAATGTATTTGGTACACTCCTAGTGATTCTCCTGTTTTCAGTTTCCCCAGTGCTGGGATTACATGGATGTACCACCAGGTCCGGTCTCAGTGGCCCACTCTGCGTGCCTGGGGGCGGGGCTAGCATGGCTTGTGATGCTAGGGATTAAATCCTGGTCCCTGTGCTTGCTGAAGCAGGCACTTAGTCAGCTGAGCTATCTTGCTGGACCTAAATCATGCGGATATTCTTAAAAGGAATAAAAAAAGGACCTAGTGAACTATAAGGGGATTTTTGATGTCTTCCTCGATAAAGGTCTGAAAAGAATGTTAATAGAAAGAATAAATTGAATATTTATTTATAGACATATGTTATGGTTCATGTCTAGTTGTCCTCTCAAAGCCTCATGCAATCATGGGGTGAGAACTTCTAGAGTTTGAGACTTGATCCATGATCCACTGGGACTATGTTTTACTGCTGATGAGATTATGGTCTGAGTACTGCTGGGGATTATAGGTGTGACCTGAGGCAGATAGGCTAAGGTAGAGAGCCTGGTGTAATTTAAAGAGAGACAGAGAGACAGATTAACGCTGTTGCTCTCTGCTCCCTGGTTGTTCTGTTTCCTCTGTCGCCATTGTTGCTCTCTGCCGTGTGCCTCTCTGCCTTGGAGCCGGCCAAATATAGACTGAAACCTCCAGTAACTGTGAGTTAAATAAACCTTTCCTTCCTTCAGTTTGGGTATTGGGTGTTTGTCCCAGCAACCAGTAAAAAGTATCTATGAAAACAGCACAAATACAGGGTGGAGCCTGGCTTTATATTTGTTATCCTGACTTGGCCATAGGTAACTACCCTAGATGAAAATTTTAAATGCAGAAATTAATGTGGATATTTAAGTATGTTTAAGCCACCTTTTTTCCTTCCTTCCTCTCACTCTCTCTCTGCCTGTCTATCTCACTCTGTCTCTCTAATTGTCTCTGTCTGTCTGTCTGTCTGTTTCTCTCTCTCTCTCTCTCTCTTTCTCTCTCTCTCTCCCAAGCTAGAAATTGACCTTAGGTTCTGATGTATGCTGAATCACCAAGGGCCTCAAATAAAAGTTTTTATTATGCAAAACAGTTTGTGCTGATGCTATTCATTGCTTAAACAATTCTGTTTGAATCTCATAAAAATGTTATTTGAATTTTTTTTTTTTTTTGTCTTATTGTGACAAGTTCTTGCTATGCAGTTCAGGCTGGCCTTGAACTCACTTTTGTAGCCCAGGGTGGTCTCGAACTCACACCAATCCTCTTGACTCAGCCTCCTAAGTGCTGGGATTACAGGCGTGTGCCACATTTTAAATAATTGAATGACATTTACCAATACTGACTATGTAGTTCTAACATCCTAACGACATTATCCACTCATTTAATATTATGTTTTATGAGTTGAGATTAACATTTAAATTTTAAAAACTGGTCAAAGTTAAGCTATTTCTTTCATTGATTCTTACATGTGCTCTGTTCAGTAGCCTTTCAAGACACTATCTCTTCTTCTTCTTCTTCTTCTTCTTCTTCTTCTTCTTCTTCTTCTTTTTCTTCTTCTTCTTCTTCTTCTTCTTCTTCTTCTTCTTCTTCTTCTTCTTCTTCTTCTTCTTCTTCTTCTTCTTCTTCTTCTTCTTCTTCCTCTTCTTTTTGATTTTTAGCGAGAAGTCTACCAGGTATTCAGGGTTTCACTGATAGGTCAGACAGTCGTGGTGATCCACCTGTTTAGAGCCTCCCAAGAGCTGAAAGTACAGGCGCATCCCACTGCACACAGTCTCAATTGCTGTCTCTGCCTGTCCTGGGGGTGGGGCTGGAATGGCAGGCCTAGGGATAGATCCCCTGATCCCTGCTGCTCCTGCTTGTAGGCACTTTAATCCACTGAGCTATTTGGCCAGCCCTAAGACGTTATAGCTTCTGGATGGACATAACGTCCAATCCTATGATGTCACATAATGAAAATTAATGTGAAAACATTAATTTCTAATCTCCCTGTATTTTAGGTCTATATTAACACTTGCAGGTACCATTTATAGAAAGCTAAATTCCGTATTGTGACATTGAGCCTGACACTTGGTTCTTGCATTTTGTTTTTAGTCTCACATGCGAGAGCTGGTTCTATCTGCATCAATTTCCTCTGCATTCCAGGAAAATGGGAAACTGCCTGGTATATAACAGATAGTCAATAAAAACTTAGAGGATAAATGAACAAACCTTGTTTTCTCAGTGCATCTTCTAATGGGATACACATTAAGTGATTATTGAAAACTAACTAAGCCATCTTCCTGGTATCCTTGCATTGCCTTGGGCCACCTAATTAATATTCCTCCAGGGGTATTGTCTGCTGTGAAGCAAGGGGAGCTTTGCAGTCCTGGTAATAGTTGGACCAGGAGAATCGCAGCCATTGCTCTGATGCTTTGTATATCAGACTCCATCAGCAGCGGACCACATGCTGTGTCTCAGTTATTCTTTTCTTGTGGCTGGGACAAACACCGAACATCCAATGGAGGAAGGAAAGGTTTATATAGCTCAGAGTTACTAGAGACTTCAGTGCATATTTGGCTGGCTCCAAGGCAGAGGGGCACATGGCGGCAGAACAGCAACAATGGCAACAGGCCAACAAAAGCAGCAGAGCCAGAGTCTATCTCTGTGTCTTTCTTATATTACATTCAGGCCACGCCCACAATCCAGCAGTATTCAAGACCCATAATCCCATCCTTGGATCACCCATAATCCTAGTGTATCATGAGTTAATCCAGAACTCTAGAAGTCCCCACCCCATGATTACATGAGGCTTTGGGGGAACAGCTAGGCACAAGCCGTAACATGCTGGTTTCTGGGTCCACAGACTCGGCCAGGCAGCTCAGGCATGGTGGGGCTGTTTATGTGCATTTTCTGTGAGAACCATCAGCGATGCTCTCACAGGTGGCACAATCCCTTAAGAACACATATCTCTGATGACGCTGCTGTTGCCAAGTAGCACAGGTCCATAACTCTCATTTTTGTAAGGAAATACACAGCGTTGGCTTTTCTATACTGCATCCTAGGAAGGACTTCTGAATTTAAAACTTGCTTTATGGTCATGGTGTGCATGGGCAGGGTCTTTGCGTGTTTTACTTTATGAATGTATGCAATGAGTGTTGGAATGGTTACATGTTAATAAGTCCTCATTCTGGAAATTTAACACGCAAACGTTGAATACCTATCATGCTTTTATTTTTAAAAAGTTGTGTTTTATTTTTAATGTCTCATCTTTTAATTCTTTCTATAAGCTTTAAATTAAAAAAAAATATGATTCTTCCCATTAGTCTATACACTGTGGCTTCAGTAATCAGTTGGAGTTGATGCCAGCCACGCATTAGTGCGGTGGCTTGGCTGCATAAGAAAGAGCTGTTCTGAAAAGGGGTAGTGGCTGAAGCGATGTGAACTGGGTTTCAGCCCATGGTGTGGTTGTGATTCAGCTTTTTCCCACATTTATCAGGACAACCGGTGCCTTCAAAACTGGCTGTGGAATTCTCCAGACAATATCCGTGGACAAATCTGTGGCACTGTGTGCCTATTTTCCTTTTGAAAGAAAATGAGCTCATCACTATCACACTAAAGAACTCAAAATAAGCAAACTGGAAAGACAGAAAGGTTGTTCTAACTGTCTGCTCTTGGATTCGCTGCACGCAGGCAAGAGCCTCTTACTGTTTCATCTTGGGATGTGTGGTGGAGGTAGAACTGGATTGAACGTGGCTCAGAAAACCCATTTTTAAGACCGGTTGTTGGTGTTGGTGTCATCCACCGATTATTCACAAAGCTAAATGTGGTAACATGAATATAAAACATCAGCATTAGTTACTATTTTTATTCATAAACAAGAGACAAGGATGAACAACAACTTTTAAAAAAAGTAGTGATTTTCAGTTTGGTTAAATAACAGCTAGGACCTTTAAAATTTGTTCATTAATAGTACAAGATTAGGGGACCACCCACTCAGCACACCTCTCCTGTCCCTTTCTCAGATAAGAGCTTTCTTTCCCCCAATAAATCTGTTCTGCTTATAAAAAAATATAGTACAAGATTAATAGTTACACATCTCCATTTTACTGAATAATAATTCAATTATTGACTCTTCCTATTATTTTTTCTCACCTAAAACAAAAACTGTAATCCACCAGCCCTGCACCCTCTTTCTCCTAGCACTCGTGGCATAATTTTCATTGTTTCTGAGGTGCTCTGCTTCTCACAGCAAAGCAGCCCCAACTACAAGAAGACTAGATCTGTACAGACTCAGGTAAAATAGTTTTATAAGTAGGAAGGATAGGAAGCATTCAAGTGCCCAGTGAGAGGCCAAGAGAGGTTTGAATAGGGTCTTCCTGGTGACAAAACTGATAATCATATTGTCTTAAAGAAATCCTATTTCATGTGATTTTCTTCTCGTTTATTTTTCAACTATCATAACTATATACATTGTCCACCCTATATTTTAGCACATTCTCGTTACTCCTATAGTAAGAAACGATGAAGCACACATTCAGCAGTGACCTCCTTTGTTTTCCTTTTCTTGGTCAGGGGTTGGAGCCAGAAGGAGAGCTTCACTTGAAGGGAAATGGGAAATGGGAGCATTAGCATTTTGTGTGGAGTGATGTAAGTTGCTAGACATGAAGAAGAAGCAGAAGCAAAAGAAGAAGCAGAGGCAGA
>PVJA010004725.1:0-83862 GCA_004027025.1 Myocastor coypus | reverse complement strand
TCTTCTTCTTCTTCTTCTTCTTCTTCTTCTTCTTCTTCTTCTTCTTCTTCTTCTTCTTCTTCTTCTTCTTCTTCTTCTTCTTCTTCTTCTTCTTCTTCTTCTTCTTCTTCTTCTTCAACAGGATCTCACATTATAGTCCAGGCTCAAGCTACTCTCAAGCTCACATCAATCCTCCTGTGTCAGCCTCCCAAGTGCTGAGATTACAGGCACCCACTCCCACACCCAGCTCCTCTCAAGTGCTTAAAATTCTTCAAAGGAAAGACAGGTAGAAATGCTAAATAGGACTCATTCTTGAGTTACCCGAAATGAAATCTATTATATCGGTAGGAAATTTACAAGTATTTTCATATCATAACGGCAAAGACACATTTTTAGCTGAATGGGCAGATTGAGCCACTGAGCAGAGCTTGGACGGTGTACTTGCTATAATGAAATCTAATTAATTGAATCACTAGAGTAACCAGGTAGTTATGAAAATAAACTAAGTAATCAATTCCAGAAGTAATATGCTATTTAGAAGAAAGCGGTTGTAATATACGTGCCAATGCTTTTCAAATTACAAAGATTCAGTGGTCTGTATAAATAATTTTTAGCTACTGTTTCACTCAAATGTTTTTCATAAGGCAAGAAAAGCACACATTCACTCAACAAGAATTTATGGAAAGAAGCACTTTCTAATCATTGGTTCTGCATGCAAAGCGCTCACAATCACGTGAACTATAATTTTATTAAAGATGTTTTAGGGAAAAAGAAACATTTGATAAATGTCCAAAGTTATTAAGATGCAGAATGAATGGCCAATAAATCCTTTCAGGGAGTCTGTGGACTTGTAGATAAATCTTTTTAGTGATCTGCCACTGAATCTCTTCATTTTTCAATCACAAACTTTTCATTTTTAAAGTATTAAGCAGACAAAAGGTGGGACAGGCTAATTCCTGTTTCCCTTCTAGTTTTCACAGAGTTCAGGGCTCAGTACTTAGAATGCTAACCTGTGTTCCATCTCTTCTTGCTGATCTTGAGCACAGCGGAAGATGGATTCAAGAAGGGCCTCATGTTTCATGGAAGTTCTCAGAGTCTTCAAGCCGAAGGCTCCCTGGTCATCGTGACAGCAGATAATACCTCCTACATTCCACGGAAGTCAGGTTGTGTTCATCAAGATCTTCCCAATTTCACTAATTTACACACTCGGATGAAATCTTCTTGCTACTGTTTTTCTGTTTTCCACACACCCTCATTTCTCAGTGGCTACAGTGACTCAATTTAATGACAACTTACCTTTGCTTTAGCTTCAAAAGTTCCACACTAACTATCTTTTGGGCTCACGATGTTGTGTATGACAATCATCCCTGAATTGTGCTTGATAACTCTTGACCATGGCTACATGTCCAGTGCATTTTTTCAGGAAATGTTTCCTGCAAATTTACCACCTTTTTTCCTTAGCCCACATATTAGACAGCTGTTCAAGATTATTACTCTTTTTCAAGGCATAAAATGGATGGGTATTAGTGAAATTAGTGGCTATAGATAAATTGGCTTGACCCAGGTCTTCCATCAGATTTTAGCATTTGCTATCTGTTTGTGTTAGCCAGTTTTTCATGACTATAACAGATGTCAAGACAATCAATGCAGAAAGACAAAAGGTTTAGGTCGGCTTCACAGTTTTGCAGGTTCCAATCTATGATTTGTTGGTCCCACTGACTTGGGTCCTTTGGTAATTTATAGCCAGCACATCGTGCCAGATAAAAACTCTTCACCTCGGCGCTTAGAAGCCATAGCAAAGAAGAAACAGCCCAATGACCCACAATCCCCTTGAAGGCCAGGCACCAACGTCCAATCACTCACACCAACCTCAACTCATAAAGTGTTCACCAACCCCCAACAGCACCACCCTGGTCCTGGTCACACACCGTGACCACACAGACTTCTATGGGGGAGAACACATGAGAGCTGAACTGCGATATTCTTTTCCTCATGTGATCCTCTCCTGTTGCTCTCTTGCTATTATTTCCTTCTGCATTCATTCCTCCTTTCTCTCTCTTGTTTTCAATATTTCATTGTTTTCTATCACAAAGAACCTTTTTTATCTTAGCTAAAGCAGATGTGTAATATTACACTCTGGTGGTTGTATTCCTCTGCTCAGAATTTCAAGTCTTGTTATGCCAAGATGAGAATGCCTCCACCAATGGTTCGAGGCTCTCCACAGCCTCAGATAGCTTAACTTTCCTTTTCTGAAACTCCTCTCCTATTCAGACATGTAAACATGCTAGCCTCCTGGCTTTCTCATGAGCAATATATCAGGTCCCATCTCCTCAGCTGCATTCACCATAGTGGCCCCATCCAGGATGGCATCTTCCTTTTCTTTGTAATTCTTCTCAGCTTGCCAAACTTCCCAACTTAACTTCCAAGGTTGATCTCCTAAGGTCCATTTGTCCTCTGGATGGTTGGGGTATTTTTTTTCGTTTCATTTTTTTTAGAGGATGCTAGGTTATATTGTTGTTTCAGTCAGGGTTTTACTAGAGGAACAGATAAAATACAAGAAAACAGACATAACACAAGATGTACCAGTCCCAGAGCCAGATGAGGAAGTGTGCTGAGAGCATCTGCACACTAGCAACTGAAGGATTCAGTCCCAAGGCTTTTGTATTCACCGCAGTGTTCCATTTCTAATGGCCTCTAAGGGTTTCTAATGGTATCTAATGCCAGAAATGGTCAGCCGTTGTGTCTGCAATGGAAGATAGAAGAATCTGCTACGGAAAGCTGAAGGATCCAATCTGGAGGCTGAAGAGTCTGTGCTGGAAGCCAGGAGATAAAGTCTAATCTGACTGTGAAGACTGAAGTTCATCTGTTGAAGTAGAATGCTGCATTCTTCCTCTACCCCTTTCTGTGCTGAGTTACTCTGGGGGAGGACCTCCAAAGCTCACAGTGTGGAACAGCCAGGCAATGCAGCCAAACTGATCCAGTGTATTGACCACAACGCATCTAGCCAAGTTGACACAGTGTGTCAGCCACTACAACAGTTTATTATATTTTTGTCTTATAGCAGTCAACATTCTATTTTTCCTAAGGTCATATACCTAGAACCTGGAAAAGTTAAGATTTCAGTATTTCTTAAAGGTTATGCTTACAAAGGCTATGGGTTTGGTTTTTTTTTTTTTTTTCCTAATTTTCATGAAGAGAATATATGAAATAAAAAAAAAAACACCAGATTTTAACACCTACCTCTAGGCCTGGGGAGATTACTTAGCTGTCTAAGTATCTGCCTGGTTTGCACAAGAACCTAAGTTTGATCACTGGTGCCGCATGCCATGCTGGCCCCAGAACTCCAGATGTACCAGGATTGCCCAAAACCGGGCATGGTGGTACACACCTGAAATTCCATTGCTGGGGAGGCTGAGACTGGATGATTGCTACAAGTCTGAACTGCGTAGTGAGACCCTGTATCCAATAAATAAATAAAAATTACAAAAATACAAAACTACCTTTAAGTATGTAGAAAGACAGAAATGAATACTCAACACCCAATAAGAAAGACATTATCCTTGGGTAGAGCTGGATGACCCCAGGCAGACATGTCCAGGGGGAGCGTAGCTATTCAAGGCCAGAACATAGGACTAACAGGTTCAGACATGCAGAGGTGAAAAGTCCTAATGATGAGAATCATGAGATTTTAATTTTGGAAATGAAAGAAAAGAAAGGGAAAAAAGAAAAGGAAAAAAAATAATAATGTTGATTTAGAAGGGTTAATGTTTCAGTTTATGGACTATTGACTCTTAAAATAACAATCATATCATCCTTATCTGGTACAGACCATCCCTTCTGTAAACATGTTTTGAGGCTCTTAGAACGTAATAACCTGATCGTCTAAATGATGTTTTATTGAAGTGTAAAGAGCTCTGCACTGTGCTGTTAGGACCAAAGAATAAATCCAAGTGCTTCCTGGTGTCTCTTAAAAAAAAAAAAAAAAAAAAAAAAAAAAAAAAAAAAAAAAAAAAAAAAAAAAAAAAAAAAAAAAAAGAAGAAGAAGAAGAAGAAGGGTTAATGTTTAATTGTTTGATCAATCTTATATACCTATATGTATTAATCTAAACTGATCTGATGATGAAAATATGTAATATAACCCGTGTTAAATTTAAACAATAAAAAAAACTTTTAAAAAATTTTGGAAATGACATTAAAAAGTAATTATCCCACTGCTTTATTCCCTAGATGGTCACCCACATGGAACTCAAAAGATAGTAATGGAAGAAAAGAAAGAGCAAAAGATTTAGCTTTCTAAGAAAATCTCTAATTAGCTTGAAGAAGTAAGAAAAGTAAGTAGGAGAAGAAAGAAAATAACAGACTGTAGTAGTTTGAGGTCACAGCCACTGTAACAGTTGGTGCTTTTGATGAAGGCTCTGTAGCTTTGACTTCCAGTACCAACCTTTAAAGATCTTGTGTCAATGGGTCAAGATAAGCACCACTAGGTGGTGCTACAGGTTTCGGAGGCCTAAAAGATCTATAAAGACGATTGCAAATGTAACTAATTTATTGGGATACTAGCATAAAATATTGATCCAACATTATAGGCCATAGACTAAGGGTTGAGGTTTTAATACACTGTAAGGATATCTAAGATGAAAACTTATTCCAAATCAGACCTGTTTTCAGTATTTAACTTCCACCAAAGAGACTTTCTAAAACTGCTTTCAGAGGGCCCACCTGATAGCTCAGTGGACTAAAGCACCTCCTCAGGTGGAGCACCGCACCAGGGGTTTGATATTTGACCTGCCGTGCTGGCCTCGCTCCAGGGGTGCACTGAGACAGTGATTGAAACTGGCCGTGGTGGCAAGCACCTGTAATCCCAGCACTTGGGAGGCTGAAAACAGAAGGATCACTGTGAATCTAGTCAGGGTAGTGAGACCCTGTAGACCCTGCAGGTCCTGTTCTAAATACATTTTTTTTTTTTAAATAAAAAAGTGGCTTGCAATTTATATACATTGTCCTAATGCTAGATGTTTTCCCAATAGTTGTTTCTGAAACATTTTTGGTGTTGGCCATCTGAAAATACATCTGTGACCCTTGACAATCTCAGCTAAACATCAGTAGCTCCTATAGCTTCCTATGGTCTGTGGTGTTAACTGAATGCTTATCCAAACAAATACTCTTACCTGAGATGGCCTTTTGCATGTCCACAGCAAAATTAAAGAATATAGTACAGTAATAACTCCTGGTTATCTACCTAGTATTCGTTTATTTATTTATTTTTCCTTCTTTTTTAGTAATAGAAGCTGAATGTGTTTCTTTCAAAAAAAAAAGAAAGAAAGAAAGAAAGACAAAACACAAATACTCCTCCAACTACCTTACAAAGAGATGTAACTAAGAGATCAAGCCCTTGCCAATAAAATATTAGAAAAAGTTCCAGTGCTTGGTGGTGGGATGTAATTCAACATGTATGTACCTTTTTTCCTGTTTCTTTCATTCACATGTTCCTGCCTGTAACACAGACGTGATAGCTGCCACTGTATGAGAGATTTGACGTATACCAGCAGAGTTAGTTTTATTTATTTTTTTATTTTAAGGAAGCACAATTTTCTAGGGGGCAAAAAGATAGACAGACAGTCATGTAAGCCACTTAGTTGTAGGGAGCTGCTACTTGAGAACAAGTTCAAATTCTGCTACAATCAAATTATGTGTATGTCTACATGGCTGTAGGTGGATATAGATGTGGGTATATTTCCTTATGCTTGTGTTTATTCTACATGTTTGTCTAGGAAAACACAGACCATTCCAGGTCTTTCTAACCCCTCATGTCATACACATATGTCTTAGTTACTTTTTCTCATTGGCTGGGACAAAGTATGTCACATTCATAAGTTAGGGAGAAAAGGTTTATTTTGATGTAGAGTTTGTAGAGATTTCAGTCCATAGCCAGCTGGTTCCAAGGCAGGGTGGCCAGGTAGAGGGCAATCATAGGAGAGAGACCATACACAGCAAGGCAGGCAGGAAGCAGTGAACACTGAGTTTTGTTTTGTTTTATTTTTTGAATTCCATTCAGGCCATAAGCCCATTCGTTGGTTGATGCCATCCTTCCTCATGGTAGTCTTCCCATTATCCACATGAGAACTATGCTAAGCCAATTCGAATACTAAACCAGTGTCATATATCCATGTCCACAATTCAGCATCACACAATCATGATCAGCCCCTTCCCAGAGGTCCCAAAAGGTAGCACAAGAGGCTTTGGGAGACATCTAGATATGAGCCATAGGTAGGTAAGTAGGCAGGTAGGTAGGTAGGTAGGTAGATAGATGCATACACACATGCATGCATGCAGACATACAAAGATGAATAGATAGATACATACATATGTACATACATGGATACATACATATAGATAGGTAGGTAGACAGATACATGCATATATGCATGCATACATACATAGATGGATAGATGCATACATACATACATGGATATGTAGATACATACATACATAGATGGATAGATAGATACATATATACATACATACGTGGATAGACAGATAGAGATTGCATACATACATACATGAATATGTAGGTAGATAGATACATACATACATGCACAGATACATAGATAAGACAAAGAGGTTTGTGTGTGCATAAGAAATATTGCGAAGGTTTCTCCAATAAACTATATAGTGCCACTCATTGTTTACTATCTAAGAAATTAATTGACTTAATTGATTAATAGGAAAGCCATAACCCTAAAGAATCTTAGCACACTTATTTTCCTGATACTTTTAACAAAACATAGCACACTGGTTTCTAATCTTGCTGAAATCTTATCAAATCAAACTCTTCTTTTTTTCTTTTGGATGCAAGACTTAGGGCATACATTAAAGTCTTTAAGAAAGATGTGCTCTAGAGAAACGTGTTTAACTGTGTCTTTCCCTATTGTATCTCATTATGAAACACCTGTAAGTAAATGAAACTTCAAACACTCCTCAGAGGAAATCCACCCCACAATGTCTGTGGGAGGAGCCTAGATCCAAGAGGAAAGGCAGAGACAATGGTCACTGAGTAGCTGTGCTGGGAAGGCTTCTCCACAGGGGTCAAGGTGGGAAGACCTCAGGGAAGACAGCTCTTGCTGGACTTCAGGGTGAAAATGACGCCCCCAGAGGCTCCAGGAGGGGAAGGGCTGCGGAAAACCCGTGGGGCTGCCAGATCTTGGAAGCCCCGAAGCCCACAGCCCAAATTTAAACTCATTTGAACCCGAGTGAGTGTTCAACCACTCTCTGCAAAGCCCATTTCCAATGTCTGTTTTGGAAGAGGATGAAGAAAGGTTAATAGCTGACATGCTGCATGGTCTCCTTTCAAAAGTTTCCTGTGTGAAGGAGGAAGCGGAAAGTGACCGAGTAGTTTCTGTCTTTCAGATGCCCTGGTATGTACTTGGGAAGCTAGTTAACCTTCGCAAAAAAATTATTGTCAGCAATAAATATTTACTTTTCAGAAATATCCTGAGGAGATTGGAAACAATACGGGCAAATCTCTCTGGTACTGTTTTTTCATTTAGAGATGACAAAAAGTCTAGGGAAAAAGTGACAGTTTTAAGGGCTTTAAAAATATCTAATGCTTTAGGTTTGAAATTGGCAGCAAGCCAGGCCCTGTCTTAAAGGGACAGGCACTTTATTATACTTTCTAATTCTTCCAAAGTCTGTCTTTAGGATATATGAGCTGCCTCTAATATGACTACTCTATTCTCATCCTCTGGTGGTATACGCTGGTCTCAGCTCATAAATTGAAAATTGAGGATCTGTAAATCAGGACAGACTATTTCAGGGAGCCGTTGTGAATTTCCAGTCAAATCTTCCAGTTTATCTTAAATATTTCATCTTAATGTCACCTTAAGAAAAGTCTTCCACTCAAGTTAAGTTACAACATTGAGTTATAAACTGATGATGCTTCTCGGCTGACCTCCTGCAGGGAGACTGCTTTGTCTCCTTAACGTCCTTTCTGCTGACCTACAATTGGACTACAGGTAGTTTATTTTTTTTCCACAAATCTAAATTGTTTGATTATAAACAAATTAAAAAAAAAAAAAAAAGAGTGATCCAAAAGTGAAAAATCTACTAGCTGCACTGTGGAAAAAAAATGGGTTCTTTCTGTCTATTATTTTCTATTTATATTTTTTATTGCCACTTTGTTTTCAGTGTCCAGGCTAATCTGAGAAGTACGCTGGGTCCAAGGTGACTGACTTGGACTATATACTCAAGCATCTATTCCTAATTGGCTGCCAGACATCTGTTGTAAAAATTAAATTTATACCTTCTCAGGATATTCATAAGTACATGAGCTGCTGCCAACTCTGATTACCCTTGGATGGCTTTTTAAAAATTACTTGACTCATTTTTTGGGTTTTTTTTTTCCTCCCTTGAAACCCCTATTCAACAGGTTAAATGGAGTTGAGGCTATTTCCATGTCTGTTTATGCAGGAATCGACATATTCCACTGTTAACTCACATGCTAGCAAGTCTATGTTGAGTTTTCTTGTCATTTGATCTAGCATTTAATGACCTGTCAGTGGAAAAGACTTTAAATAAACATTTTCATATAATATTTAATACAAGTTAAGGGCATGTGCCCCGAGGCAAAGATGAATAGACAAGGGTAACAAGCCTTGCCCTGTCGTAACATACATGTATTTCTACACGTCCTAATCCCTTAGTCCTTGAGACTTATTGGCAACAGCCTTGGAGCCACACGAATCCAAAGATAAATAAGGTAGGAATCAGCTTCATTATTTAACTTCCTATACAGAAGCCTCTAATTGCTATTCTTTATTCTCTTCAGTCATCTCACACCTACAGTTGACAGAGAAACAAGGAGCAAGCCTATTCTGTTTATTTGAGATTAATCTGAACTTGAACTTTAAACCTTGCCCAGTATCTAATTCTCCTAGAGTCAAGAATTAAAGTCAGGTCAAGGTTGGAGCAAGCGGATTCATGAACTAGGCCACCTCAGGTCTGAGAATGCAGTGGGGACAGAGTGGGCCCTATATCAAGTCAGGAACTAACCACAGACCGAGGCCTGGGTGAGTCAGTCCTGCTGTAAGATAACAGAGGAGAAAGTGAACTAAATGCAAATTGAAATATTTATACTTCCACCTCTCAGATGCATTAATTTCAAAGTCAGGTAACTGTAACTGCCAAGTCAAAGGGAACAGAAGACAGAATCCGACTGCTGATGAGAAACACAAATTAGATCAAAGATTACAAGAGGCCATCTTCCTGGCCCAATTAAAAATCAATAGATTTCTTGAATTAGCTAATCAGGTAACATCATGAGCCCTAATACCATGCAGCTGATTCCCTGTTTTCCTGGGCTGTTAAGACACCAGGTGCAGAGAATTCCGCAAGTGGACTGGAGACCAGATTTTGATTCTTGTTTAGTTCAAAGAGAAGAAGCCCCTAGTAGCTCTTGTTTCTCCTGCAATAGCAGCCAGCTGATGTTATCGGAGGACACACGGTACTCGTTTACAAGTAAAGGTAAAGCATGGAAATCACGATGAATGACTATGGAAAGTTGTTTTGGGCATACAGTTGCTGCAATCTTCCCAAGCTTAACTCCTCCTTTCTTGCTCATTACTGGCATTTCAGTTTCATAGTGCTTGCATATTATACCACTCCCCTGTTGGACCATGCAGGACTTCTTACTCCTATGTTGAGACAATTGTGAAGCCATCTCTCTCTCCTTTCTCTTGAAGTTAAGCTAACTTCTTTTCTCGTTACACCAGGGCTGTCGAGGAACATAAATGCTCAGTCCATTGACTTACCCCAATTTGTACATAATCTCTGCAGTTATCTCTGTTTGGAGGAAACTATTTTCTGGCTTTCAATATTCATGTTAAATATTACTTTTGCATTCAGGAAAGTAAAAGTAGTATCTAAATTGAATAAATGAAGTATAGTTCTAGAAATGTAGTGAATTTGAATTAACTTTAAATTTAAGACAATCATGACAGTTAAGGACACACTGCCCTCAATTCCCCTCAAACCATGTCCCCTCACTTCAACACATCTCACTGTCCTCTGTCCTGAGGCAGTTCTGGATGTCCTCTTTCCTGAGAGTCTTTAGTTGGCTGCCTTGATGTCCAAAACTGACTCAAAATAAAAATAATAAATAAATATATAAATTTAGGGTCTGGTGAAATAGTTCAGTGGTCTAAAGCACCTGCTTAGGTCAGCTTAGGCAACCAAAGGGATCACAGTTTGATCTTTGGCACTGTATGCTGCCCCAGCCCCACCCGCAGGGCAAGTCTAGCTGGCCATAATATCAATAAGTAAATAAATAGATAGATAGATAGATAGATAGATAGATAGAGTTAAAATATAAATAAATAAATAAATAAATAAATAAATAAATAAATAAATAAATAAATAAAATTGACTCAAAACATTTACCTTTCAGCTTATTTTAATTTTGAGGAAGAGCCAGACGTCACCTGGTGCTAGATCTGGTGAATAAGGTGATGAGGGCACACCTTAACATTTTCATGAGTCTCTCTGTCTGCTAGACAAATGGACTCTGCATTGTCACACACAGTATTTTTGATCACACCTCATACAGACACTCATAAAAGAGGACATCCAGAGCTGCTTCAGAAAGTGGCCAAAAATGTTGGGGACAAGCAAGTTGGGACCAAAGGAAGCTATTTTGAAGGAGGTTAATGAACATTGTGTGTCTTTGAAATAAAATAGAGCATGCAAATTGTGAAAGAAAATTTTAAAAGCATTTAGAATGCCCACAATGAGTTAGAAGCATATCTTCTGGTCTGAGGAAGTCCTCGGCTTTCCAGAGGTTCGTATGATGCTGACTTGAACCTGCACGCCAGCAGTTCTTTCTTCACCAGGCTGTCCGCTGCTGTTTCCCTGGGCTAAGAGCACCATGCAGTCCTTTCACTGTTCCTGTTGGCAAAGGCAACCAACCACCAACCTGTGGGTGGCCGTTTAGACCATATCTGTTGAGGAATATATTCCCAAGGACAGCATCATTCTCCCCATGTAAGCATTTGGCCAGGAAAGATAACAGGGGCAGAGAATCACCGAAAACACCCTGGAGCAACCTCCACTTCGCTGAGTTGGGTAGGCTATGTTGGCTACATCAAATGCATTACAAACTAAATCTGTGAAATTTTCACTCCCTAAGAAGAGCAGAATCATGACAACCTAACCTTGTACCTTAACAAAGGTCCAGAGAACTTCTGTGTAACTCAGCACACTTAGAACTTTGACAACTAAAAATGTTTCTCGGTTGCACATTAGCAGCGTAATGATACATACAGTCCATCTTGAATTATGGACAGTGCATCTGACATTTTTATTCTATTTCTCCCTTAATCTCCTCAATCCTTCCAATAACTTTCATACCAAAAACAAGGCATGAACATGCCCAACTTTAAGCATGTAATGTCTGTCCTTCCTTTGTCCTTTCCTTTATAGCCACTTATTCCCTTTCCTCCACTGGACTGCACCAACTATAATGCCATTTTCCCATGATTTTGAATTTACAGTTGTCTCAGAGCTAACTTCTTCCTCAGAGGCACCTTGGTCTCTGTTATTTCGAAATGGCTTAAACCCCACAAACACCTTATGTCAATTCTGTCCACCACCATAGAGTCCTTGCTAAAACACGCTGCATTATTAGTCCAGTTTACCATAACCAATGACCTATGAGCTATAACATGGAGCTGCGGCAGAGAAAGCAGCAAAATCATTTTTATTAGGTTTTACCTCAGCAGGAAGGAGCAAAGTGACCCCCAGATGCAAAACTAATGGCCGGAGAACAAAGAGGGTAAGACCGGGTTTTCCTTACAAATCAACAGGCTCTTGTTCCCTGGTGTTGGAATCTGCCTCCCACCCAACAGGCTGAAGTGTTATACCTGGCTGGGTTTAATTTGTTATTTATGTCAGCTTTGCATATTTGTAAGGTTCAAGGGTTTATTGCCCTGGCCTGACCTTGCCAACTCAGAGTTAACATGTGGCTCTGTAGTAGCAGTTTCTTTCTAATAAACTTTACTTGAAAGAACATGTGTGATAGATTTTGCTCATGATTAAAAAGAACAGTTCTATGTTCATTGTTCCTCAATTTGGTTTTGAAGTTCTGTTGAGAATCACCTCTGAACTTAAAAAAAAAATATATTGTTCTCTTTTAAATTTCATTAAAGAGCTTTATTGTACTTTGGGTTACAGAAAGTTGCTTTATTTGAGACTTCTCTGAGGGATTCATATGATCTTGTAAGGACAAGCCGAATGATATATTTCCAAATGGTTAATGACATTTGGTAAATAATTTAATTTTAGTTATGAGGATTATTAAAGTTGGTTTTGCAATCTCCAGTTTTAAAAAATAACAATAATACAATTAGTATGTTTTGTCCAATGATACACGACTTAGCACAGCTGAACAAGCAAAATCATTTCTAATACGCTTAGTTTGCTAACGTAAGAGACGTTTGCTAGAGCTACTTTCAGGCTGGAATGAGCCCCATTTAAGGTTAGGGTTCCAGGCTTCGTAGGGCCAGACCCCAACTTCTGTAGCACTAGCAATTGGTGACTAGAGAGGGACACTTATACCTAGTATGACTTGATTTTGCTGGATCTCTCTCAGTTTTTAAAATTGAAAATCCAGGAAGCTGGCCAGGCAAACCAAGAAGATTAGTTAACCTATAGCCCCTCGTTTAATTAGAGAGATTGCTGGCATCCTTTTCTTTAGGTTGGATTGGGTACCTATAAAATATAAGTACTGCCTGGCAGAGATAATGGACAGATAGCAATTAAAATCTAATGAATCCAATAGGCCTGGTGGTAGGGCCCACCTGGAATCCTAGCACTGTGAGAGGCTGAAGCACACAGTGTGCAAGCTGGAATCTAGCCTGCAACTTAGTGACTTAGAGAGACCCTATGAAAAAGGATGGATGATACAACTCAGTACAAGACCCTGAGTTCAATCACTAATACACACACAAAAAAAAATAAATAACCCTTGTTATGGTTTATGTTTAGTTGTCACCCCAAAGCCTCATGCAATCATGAGGTGGGGACTTCTAGAGTATGAGACTTGCCTCATGATCCCTGGGATTATGGATCTGAGTACTTCTGGGATTATAGGTATAGCCTAAGGCAGATAGACTGTGGTGGAGAGCCTGCATGTGCTATAAAGAAAGACAGAGAGGTAGACTCGCGCCGTTGCTCTCTGCTGCCCTGGTTGGTCGGTTGCTTCTGTCACTATTGTTGCTGTCCAGCCGCTACGAACTTGATGTTCTCTGCCCTGTTCCACTCAGCCTTGGGCCAGCCACATATGGACTGACACCTCCAGTAACTAGGAGCTAAATAAACCTTTTTTTCCTTCATTTTGAGTGTTGGGTATTTGTCCCAGCAACGAGTAAAAAGTAACTAAGACAATCCTGTTGATTGACATAAAAAATGATAGAACTTTTCAGAGGCTGGCCAAATAGCACAACAGATGAAAACACCTGCAAGCAGGCACAGGGATGGGGATTTGATTCCCTGGCCTGTCTTGTCTGCCCCGCCCCCAGTGTGCACAAAGACCGAAAGTGAGACTGGGTGTGGTGACTCATGCCTGCAATCTCAGCTCTTGGGAGGGTGTGAACAGGTGGATCACTATGAGTCCAATCCAGTAGTAAGACCCTGAGTACCCTGTAGACCCTTCCCTAAAATTAAAAAAAAAAATTTTTTTTTGAACTTTTCATTTAATCTGCTTAACCATGTAACAATATTAACTGGTTAACTTTAGGTTACTTCAGAATTTGTGTAACAATGAGCCCAAGGAAGAGGTCTGAAGTGAGCTAGGCTCTTTGATTTTCTTTTCTGTCTTCTCTTGTCCTTTTTTCTTCCTCTTTTTCTTCTTTCCTCCTTTTCCACCTCCCTCTCTGCCTCCCTCTTTCCCTGCCTTCCTTTCTTATGCCTCTTTACACTCCTCATCCTCTGAATCACCAGCTCCCTGTGAGAACAAGGAACTATGGCACAGAGTCCTCGTGCTCCAGTAATAAGAAGTCGCCCAGCTTGTCTGGACAGGGAGAGAATGTGACTATATACAACTTGAGGGCCTGTACTGCAGATAAATCATTAAAGTTTTCTTCAGAAAACATAAAACTAGAACAGGGCCTTCCAGACAGGCAGCTTTGTCTTCACAGAATTATCTCCTATATCGCTCCGTCTCTTGGGTGAAGTACAGATGAACCACTGTCCACTACATCTGATTATTTAAAAGATAAAAAATCCAATCAGAACAACTATAGCTTCTACAGTAGGAAACAAACCAGTCAGTTGAAAACCCTGTGATCTGGAACATAAGGGAATATACCTAAGAAGGATATACACATATGAAACAACGGATGTTATATATCCAGTTTGAAGATGTGTCATAGATATGTATCCATTGCACAGAGAACATTTTTCCATAACTGAGAGCAGGAAAGTCAAGGAGGAGATGGTCATTGATTGGATTTGCGTTTCCAAATCAGCCAAACATGCTGCAGGGACACTCAAGTTCCATCTCATCACAGAGACTACCAGAAGTAGACTACTAGAAGTCATGGGGCAGCAAAGCTCTAAGGGAACTGAGTGAGGGAGCTCTGCACCTCTCCAGCGCAGCCACTTACGCTCTCATAGCCTCTCTTCTCTTCCCTTCAGCTCTTGTCTATTTCTGCAGTTCCAAAGGGAGAGTAATGCAAATGTGTTTTTTCAACAGAGTCCTGCATGCCTCACAGCATGAGCTTGTCTGTGTGTGTGTGTGTGTGTGTGTGTGTGTGTGTGTGTAGGAGGTAGCGTGAACCCAGTGGGGAGATGAAGCACTGGATGTGAATTGGACCATAAGTGCATTATTGAGGGTTTATATCTTCCTTTGAAGTCTACAGCATTAGCCACTGTCAGGGAGAAGATACCAAGCCAGACAGTAATTGCAATAATGGAACAGACAAATGGTCTATGTCCCCATTAAAGTCATCAACACCTCTAATTTTTGAAAGGGGCTTGTTTGAAATACAGTAATTGTGATTATGTTGTCCATAAAAGCTGTGGCGATCAGCAGTTGTCAGCATGCCCAGTGCCTTTCCAGCATCCTTCTGGACAGAGCTAACTAAATCTGAATGCTAAAGCACAATTTATTTCTGAATAACCTTAGAGAAAGGGCATTTTATAATGTTTAAAAGTTTAATACAGCATCCATGTAAAACCTTCCTTTGTAATACCTTCCCTGTTTTTCTGATTTTTTTTTTTTAACTCTCTACTTTCAGTTCCCCTTGACATGTAGCATTTATTCCAAAACCAAAACTAGGCCCAGTTTTTGTTCTTCATCCAAATGCAAGCCCAGCCCTGTGTCAAATTATACTGCCTTGTGTTTCCTTCTGTCTTCCTCACAAAGGTGTCTTCTCCTCAGCCTCCCTTGCTCCCTGAGAGGCCTGTCACTGAGTTCCAGCAGGGTCACAACCAGGAAGTACTGACAACACAAAAGCCACAGCATCATGTCTAGATTTCTCCTTAAAACCCAATTCTAAGAGGCAAGTTCTTCTCATGGCACGCATCCTTAAAGACTTTCTCTTGAAACTTTTCAAGAACCTAACTCTGGTTACAAATATGCACCTTTTTATGGAATTAAAAATATCAGGTAATGTAGTTCTGTTTCGCAGGTTATTGAATGCTTTGGAGAGATAGTTTAGGGAAGGCCATGTGCTGAGAACTTCTTACTTCATCCCAACAACAGCATTATTCCATTAGAGGGAGTTTCATGGCTTAGGCAACATAAACACATGGAATAAAAATAATTCAGAGTGAGATGTCGCCAGGTTGCTCTCCATTATCCTTTTGCTGAGAATCTAGTTCTTCATCTAAGAAGAGCTGTGCAATATACACACCATCTCCTAGAAAGCCTTACTATTAACAAGTCTTTCATCTGTCCTCTCTTGACCTATCAAAACCCAAACTCAACGCTTTGCTATTCATCCTTTCACAAGGCCCTAGCCCTTTCAGGCCACTGTGCTGAGAAATTTATGGGCCAACATTTAACTGTTAAATTATTCTCCACATCTTCCCAGGTTACTCTCCATTCTGGCAACCTAATCTTTATATATTTACAAGAGTAAATATATAAAAGCCTACTGTTAAAACACTTAACAGACCTTCTCTGTCAAGGTTGTGAACTACAGTGTCCACTCCATTCAGAGACCTCTGCTTCTCTTTCTCTCCCTTTGTTTAAAAATATGCTGACCACACAGTGACCTCTCCTAACCCATCGGACGAAAATTACAACCAGCCACACAAACAAGCAGCTCGAGGTCAGAAGGAGCAGGGTCTGCTAAAAGTTAGTAATCATACATTAATTCCCTGACATAATTAATCAAAATGAACCACAGTTATCTAGCAAGAAACCTTTAACCTATTACAAAGGGGTCAATTTGCGAACCACTTGAGCCTGGGAGTTTGGTACAAATAGCATACACCCTTCATCCGGGATGTCCTAAGTAAGGAAAAATGCCTTTGAAGTCCCAAATCTACTAGATTTAGATATAATTTCATCAATCAAGTTAAAAGCCTGCCTCCCCACAGGAGGATTTCGTAGAGTTCTGTCAACCAGCCTCGTTGAGTGGTGACTGAAAATCCATTTGTAAGGTTTTATCAGTCACAAGTCCACTGAAGTTGGTCTGACTTGACAAAGAAGCAAGAAGTTTATCACATGGAGAGGAAGAAGAAAGATTTGTAGAGGAACTTGTTTCCCCCTTGCCAGAGGAGTGGTGATGGTTTTTATTCACGCAAATTTTTGTAACCTCAGTCAGGTATTCAAAATAGAGGTTTACATGGTTCCAAGAGAGAGTAGAAAAATTAGAAGCACTGAATGTGGTAGGCTGCAATGTGGAAAAGAATATTTTTATTTATTTTTGGTAGTTGTAGATAATGCAAACATTTTTGAGGGATACACATAGGTGTCCAATTGTAGAAGACAGGTGAGCATGAATTTTAAAGTATGTCTCTCTCCAACTCATGTCCCTTATACCCCCAGAGTTGAATGCGGTCAACAAATACCCCCAGAAGCACCTTCAGTTGAAATTGTGACATCGCTGATGTGCTTGCAAACTCATTTGTAGCACAGAATCATTTGGAGTTTGAAGCCATTAGAAATCAAACATGAGGACCAGCAAGATAGCTCAGCAGACTAAAGAGCCTACTTAGGCAAACTTGGGCAAGTACAGAGACCACGGTGTGATCCCAGCCCCACGTGTCACACCAGCCCTAACCCTAGGGTGGACTGAACTGGCCACAGAATACAGGCATAATGGTGCATGCCTGCAATCCCAGCGCTGGGGAGGCTGAGAACAGGATGATCACCATGTGTCTGAGCTGTGCAGTGAGACCTTGTAACAATCAAATACATTAAAAGAGTAAAAAATAAAAGCAAGATAAAATAAATCAAACACTCGTCCTTTGTCAGCATCAAATGTATTGAACATTTCAAAGCAAAATGTTGTCAGTTGACTTCAGAATTAATGTCGGGCAAAGTGTAGGCACCACTCAGACCATGGGGACCTGAAATTTTTATCCTAATGAAAAAACTATGACTCTGAAATTATTCATCTCAATCCTGGCCCAAAGATTCTACTCATTTTGATCGATCTGTGGGCCATTACTGTCTTACTTTGCTTTCTCATTCTTTGAACAAGACAGACAATTCTACCAGACATGTATTTCAATTAACCTGCTCCGTTTAGTGGGAGGTCCCTCAGTGTGATAAATCAGGCCATAGAACTCTGTAGATAAGGAAACATGAAATTCACATTTAAGTTGGCCAAAACAATACATCCTGAAGGCTCTGTAATCCTCACTTTGCTATTTAAATCTTGAGTCCCTTTCAGCTTTTTAGAGCTCAGGAAGTAGAGGCCCATAGAGATTAAACACCTTAGCCAAGCATATACACTCACGAAGTGGCTAAACAGATATTTAAATCCAGATCCGCTTAGCTTCAAACTAAACCATTGCTCGTGATGCATTTCTTTTATAATATGCAACATCCATGAGGCTAACTCTTATATATTAAATTCATTTCTTACAAAACCTAGAGGGCTGTCTTCAAAACAATCGAGGAGAAATGTAGCCTTAAGAAAGCCTCAACATAACCTCTGTTCTGCTAACAAAACTCACCACCCAAATCGAGAATGGAGAAAGTATTTTTCCACCACTGTCCAGTTACTTTTTGCTCAGTTGGAGCCAACAACTTCAAAATCGATCCCGCTCCCAAAGCTCAGCCTTGCTGACTTCTGTTCCTAAGGGATGTCATGCAATGTCCTTTCAGCGTCCTTCAGCTCTCTGTCTCTCAGGCCAGGAAGCCTCTGACCCTTGCTGATGGCTCTGTTGGCCCCTCCACATCCCCACCGGTGCTTTCTCTGTCCTTTCCAGGGCCAGCCATCCTCTCTCGTCTCAGTCACTAATTATCACCCAGTGACATTGTGTTCACAGTACTCATCTCAATCCGAAGTGCACTGTGCATTTCCTCAGTTTAACCTCGCATTCCCTGCTTTCTCTGCCACCAAGGCATGTTGTTAACTATCGTATTTCCACTACCTGTACTACGTCCAGATACAAGAATGGGTGACTAAACCTCATGCATAGAAATAGAACCTTGAGAAGCTTCCTTCCTACTCATGGTTCATGAAGATTTCCAGCAAAAGCCAACTATGGTCATCTTAGCTTTTATAACTTGACTAAATCAGCTCTTTGGGGGAACACTGCGAGTTTTCACTTCATGGACTCAGCTCAGCAAAAGTTGTGGATGGATTTTACTTTTTTTCTTTAAACACATTCCTAACAGGGTCGTGTCCATTGTCATGGATCAATATACCATAATATCCTTATACTCTGTTCTGTGGATGCAGGCCCACTTCAGGACTTTGACAAACAAAGGTGAGGCTGACCTCATGGAAAGATGTCCTGTGCCAGGAGCTGACCAATCCTGTCAGAGTCTTCTTGATGAGAAATGACAGAAGTTGGAGGAAGACTAACAGCCCCAGAGAAGGAACCTGACTCCAAATTTGATGCCTTTCCTCTCTCTCCTCTGCTGTCTATGCATTGCAAGCAACAAGCAGAGAAGCAACCACAGCAAGCTAGACGTAGAGTGCAGTTCTGTGAGGAGTGCTCATGAGTTGAAATAAAATAAAATGAAATCAATAAAATGAGATATTAGCCATAAAACCATGTCACCCCATCCCAGGGAGACCAGGTTTGGGTTACCAATGAACCTAGAGGCACAGGGAATCCTCTTCCTTATGCAACCCAGAGAAACTTCCCCTTTCTCTTTGTGGCTGTACAGTGGAGGGAGATGAGACAGTGCCTTGAAGTTACCTGGCAGGGTGGGTAGCATGCATGTGTGAGGTTGTGGACACAGAGAAGGCCCTCGAAGCTCTTTGAACATGTCGCCAAGGTCTAAGATGTGGAACACTTCTCATCATCCTCCTCCTTGAGGTGGGAGCAGCACCCCTGTTCCAGTGACTGCCACCCACTGGTTCCTCCTATCCATCAGGCAACACCTCAGGGACTCAGGTCAGAATCACTGTCAGGATTCTTTAGCTATGAACCATGAGGATGAAGCTGTGAGCCCCACCCTTCCTTCAAGACTTGTGAGCCTCCAAATATGCTGCTGGTTCCCACATAGGACAAGACCATCCTTTCTGGGAAGGCTGGGAAACAGATCTGGCCACTGGCCTCCCTTTCTCCTGCAAAACATTCTTCTTGAGAAAGTGCATGAGAGAAATACAATTCTCATGGTCAGTGTCTCCACAGGTCTGTCCAAATGCTGAAATTGCACCAAAGTGGCCAGAGAGCTAAGAGGGCCAGGTGCAGGAAAGGCAAGCAGGATCTGTGAGCTTCAGCAGATGGCCACTTACCAAAGGTACCAATATTTTTCAAATTTTTGAGGGCTTTACACCCGGAGACCCAATCCCAATTGTACAGCCAATATGTGAGGAAAAAAATCTAGGAGGAAACTAAAAAATTACTGCTATTCTCAAGGAAGATACAAATCTAGGCCAAAAAGGCTACTTATTACAACCAACTCATCGGAGCCCGTCTAAAAATTTCTTGTCACGTGTTCTCCTTTAACAAGAAGTCAGGGAATTGTAGTAAGTTAAATTTATATCCTCTATATTCTCCCACTGAAACAGTTTTATTTCATTTTTTGGTAAAAGTCCTAGGTATCTGTTTTACAAAGCACTTAAACTCAAATGAAACAGACTCGTTGTTAAATTGTGAGAACCTTTCGGGGCACCATAAGAAACTTCCCACACACAGGAAGAAATGTTTAGCATTGCCCAGTGGACCATGGTTTTAAAAATTAGCAACACAAGTTCATTGACAGAGAATGCTTTCCTTAGAAGAATTACATATAGAGACAGAGGTTCGAGGACTTTTGAGGACTTTTGAGTTGGTTCTCAGAAGTCTCTAGCCAGACTATGCATTTTCTTCAGATGTCTAGAGAAAAGATAAGATACTACTAAAGAGCTTTGGATAGAATCCAAAAAACTAAAATTTAAATCCCAGCATTTGTGCTACTACCTCGTACACACTGAGGTGCTTAGATAGCTCCCTAAGACTCAGTTTTACTACCTGTAAAATAGGGACATTAATTCTTACTTTAATGGATTGTAAAGACCAGAAAGTATGACCTCCAGCTAAGTAGAGACTATGATTTTACCCCTTGAAGATTTACCCAGAATAAGGGCAGTGCAGATTTCATTTCTCTGGGTTGTGCAGTTCTCTGAATTAAATTCAAGTTCTTTTCCTCTTGGGGTACATCATATTGTTCTAACTGCTCACAGATGAGGAATTTGGATTTAAAGCTAAGCCACAGAACCCAAAGGGAATTCTTCCTGGGAGAAATTGGATCCAGTTATAAAAATCTTTTTTTTTTTTTTTCTAGGACAGTTTTACCCAGGCGAGATTGGATGGCACCCCAGGGTGTTTCAACTGATCTCCAGAGATATTAAGAAATTATCAAATTATTCTTAAGGGAAAAAAAGAAAGAAGAAGATTGTGTATTCAATGCAGTTGGGCTTTAGAATTAGTGTGTGTACTTTGAGGACAGGATTCTGGCAGGGTAGCTTTGATCTGAGTGTAGAAATGTGGGGAGTCAAAATCCCCAGTTTGGTGACCCTAAGGTTGTGAGTGTCTCCTCGGGTTCCTCATGGGAAAGCTGCTTCGGTCTTCTGTCTGGCACATCCCTGGCAAGGTGTTCTGCAAAGCTAAACACTTGAGAGGAAACCAGGGACTTCTGCAGTGTATGATCCTGTATCCAAAAGCCACAAATCCTACTTTTTCTCATTTAAGCAGGGGTGATCACTAGAGTGGGCCTCGATTTTCACCAAGCTTTCACTTAAAGCTGGAAAGAAGTAGACAGAACGTACACAACTCATTCTTCCCCCCCTCCACAGCCCCCCAGGACCCCTGGTGGTGACCTCCACAAATGCAGCCTATGGCCTGGCCAGGGGCAACATGCCACGGCCCAAGGGGTGATGCCCAGGCAGGGATGCTGAGCTTCTTTCTGGGACACTAATCCTTCCGTCAGCTCACTATTCCCAGGTACCACCACTGAGATATTAATTTTCCAAGTTACATTCAGGACCATGAGCAAAATGATGAAGATACCTCCCAGAACTAAACATGTCTTCTCACCTCTAAAGACATAAATTTTAAGCAAAGATAAACTACCTAAGTTTGAAATCAATGTAAAACATGGAGAGTCTGGCATTTTTCAAAAGCTAGAGATGTGGGTAAAGAAAAGGAAAAAAAGGAGAAAGAAAAACAAAACAGAAAAACATAACTGATTTCTCTACTTTTTAAAAATGACATAAGCAAATCGCCAACTCCATTTCAAGTAACTTCCAACATGAAACCGTTATTAACTTCACTGAAAAAATAATCACCGCATATCACCCCTTTCCAGGTTGGCGAAAACTGTATAAATTTCTCATTTGAAGCCTCAGTGCTAATATTCCTCTTCTACTGAGAGGCGCTTGTTTCCCTCCCACTTCTACCACCTAATTTTAAAGTTTATGAACTAAACAGGGATTTTACAATTATTATTTTCAAAGTCAAAGTCACAACTACATGGTTGGCATAATGGATAGCACTTAGGCCAGGGCTGTTTCATTGTGCGATTTCCCAGGATATCCACTTCTGAGAAGGGATAAGAGGCAGTAGATGGTGACATGCGACAAGTAGTATTTTTGTTTGTGTGAAAAACACCCGATCAAGCTTCTTTTGAGGCTCTGGGGGGTAGGCCCTGCGATCTTCAGAACCGCCCTTTAATTTTATCTAGCAGAGAACCATTAGGTCTTTCCTCCACCCTCAACTCTCTTGGCTCTTCCTGGCTTGTGTCACAGATCAATTAGGTTATTTAGACACTTTGGGACATTTAAATTCTTTGTTTGTGTATGTTTAAAATCAAGGAAAATGTCATGGAAGGCTACCCAAATTTGTGTAATTTACCCAAGAAATGAGTCTACTGGGTAAATACATATTGAGCCAATTTTTAAAGTCATATTTATTTACTCTATACACCTCGGTCTACAGAATAAATAAATACTTGAGCTGAGTACTCTCTGCATTAAAGCACCTCATGAAAATATATGTTGACCCTAGATATGCAACAGCATCTCCCTCCCAAGTTTTATATCTGAGACACTGGACTCTAGGGCAGGAGAGAGAAGGAGCAAATGGAACCATTTTATGGCGGTAATTACCTGGTCACATTCTTCAGCCCCAGCCACCTTCCCCCACCTCCATCAAAGCACATTTAAGATCAGCACATTTAAGGAACGGCACTATTTCCCCCTTTTCAAAGCACATCCACTGCGCCAAGAAGTGTGCGTTATAATTAATTCCTTTCCATCCTGCCCACACCTCTTTCTTCAGGTGGCATCAAATTATTTTAGTCTGGTCTGGAGTCAAGAGTTAGAAACGTTCAGCCAGATGCATCCTAAAATCTGTGGTGTGCTTTCTTTGTTCTCTTCTGGAGACCTGGGAGTAGTACCCTTCAGACATTTTATTGATCTTTCTCCTCCTTTGGCTCATACATGCTAATTGTACCTCTGTAGCAAAACAATCTTATTATCATGTTAATTAGTGGGAGGGCTGTTGAAGTTTTCCACTTCATTACCTACTAATTTCAAGATAAATGAATCCACAGGTTACTAAGTAAATAAGGTCACCTATCAAGCACTTGTAAACGTGTTTGTAAACAGGGATGGGGGAGGCCCAAGGAAACAAACATGTTTGGTTTTCAAACGAGGGGGTTGGTGCAAGAAGAGCCCGACTTTAGGGTGGAGGTGGGTGCCCTAGGGGTGGCCCGGTCCCTGCACTCATTTGTAACGGAACGGGAACGTTGCTGTCCACCTGGTTTCCCAGTGGGGCGTTTCCTCCAGCGCTCAAAGGGCTCTTTGTGGCCTGATTCCTTCTTTGCCTTGAGGGCTCCTACTAGCTTTTGTAGAAAAGCCAGAAGCAAAGTTTACACTGAGCTTGGCTTGGACAACTTTGAAAGGGGGAGGCTAGTGGGGGTTTGATCGCAAATCATTGCTCTTCATGGCTTCCCACACTTATTCCCCAAGGGCTGGGCGGGGGGGGGGGGGGGGGGGGGGGGGGGGGGGGGGGGGGGGAGGCCGCTGGATTTTTCCTTGTTCCTCTTGGATTAAGTAGAAGAATTTAGTTATGAGAAAATTAAGCCTGCCAAAAGCAAATTTTTGAGCAGATCTCATTAGGGCAGAAGGGAAAAGAAAATAAAAGAAAAGGCTAAGAAACTTTTGCCTAGGACACCAAACTTCAAACAAAAGAGTGTTTAGGAATTGCTTTCTTTTTACCCTTTTATCCATGTGGCTTTTAAGGAGGTCACAGTATACAATGCAAGGTATTGTCTTGCCTTCTAAACTGCTATTGATACTGGTACTTGAAAAAAAAAAAAAAAAAAAAAAAAAAAGAAAAGAAAAAACAGGAAAAGAAAAGGAAGGTTTTCTACTCTCAGCCATCAGGAGCTTCCTGTCTGGAATCTTGGGAGGCTTCTATTTTGCTCCTGGATCTTCCCTCACTGCCCACCAGTCTAACAGGAATCTGAAACACTGAATTCTCCTTTCTTTTTTTAATTAAGATAATAAATTGGCCTTAAATTATCCCTGAAATCAGACCAGTGTTGATTACAATGGGGCTCAAGCTGTGACAGTTCAAGATGATGTTATTTTTATTCCCTTTCAATGAGATTTTAATCTCTCCCTGCCTGTAAACAAATTGTCACTGTAACCTTGTTCTCTAATCTCCCCCAGCTGAAGAATTTCAAAGCACTGGGAGATAACAGATCAGGCCAAAGATTTGCTCAGCGCTTCAGGTCGCCGAGCTAGGCCTCATCGGGAACCCACCAGCTGGGTCCCCAAACATAGAAGGAGAACAAATAACTGTGTCTCTCATGAAAGATATCAGGGAAATCTTTGAGAGGATGATGAGCTGCATGGTGAGAGTCCTGCAAATGCAAGTCACTGCTCTAGGGGGGAAAAGGGTCCCTTTTCAGAAGGATTGAGTTGAGGAGGCTGTTGGTAAAGAGATTGTTCCAGGGAAGGTGTAACAGAAGAGCACAGAAAAGGATCATGGGAAAGAGGAAACAGAGAGATAGAGAGACAAAGACAGATGCAGAGAGACCCTGAGAGACAATAAGAGCCAGCCAAAAAGAGACAGAAAACAAAGAGAGAAGTGCAGAAAGGGAAGCAGCAAAAGAGTGACAGAGGAGAGAGAGCTAAAGAAAGCACCTCACTCAACAAGTGGTAAAAGTAACTCACTTGGCAAATCATCACCAAGTGATGTCTCTGTGAGTCACTACGTGAAAATGTGAGTGACAGAAAGAATCAGATTCCCTCCCCAAGCATTACACGGTGTCACTGGGTGATGGTCCCTTTGGAAATGTTCTCTCCTGCCTTGAATGGGATTCAGCCCTATTACCTAGGAGCAGTGGGAGGAAAGTTCCCTACAGAGGAAACTGGGAGATTCTCTTCCAAAACATCATCTGACCCCCAGAGAGCCCAGTGGTCCTCTGACATTTTCCAGCATCCTCTCCCCTGCTCTAATCTTATGTCTATGCATCACTCCTCAGCTGACTGGATTTTAAAAATAACACAGTGAGCAGAGCAGTAGGTTGCACACCTATAATCCCAGCCCTTTGGGAAGCTGAGGCAAGAGGGCACCAAATTTCAATCTGGCCCCAGGCAACTCAAAATCCTACCTCAAAATAATATAAAAAAAAGGGGGGGGGGGAATTTGGTACCAGAGATGGAATTCAAGGAATTGGGTTCACTTCCCAGCCCTTGAGAGAAAAATAGATTTTAAATTAGTTAATGGATTAATTAATTGGACCCTCAGACTTTAACAGTGATTTTTCTCTTCAGTTACTAAGACTTCAGCTACAAAGCAGGCAATTCACACCAGGTAAGTTAAGCTGAGTTTGCCTGGCCTATTAAAAACAAAACAACAACAACAACAAAGAATTTGTTTTGTGAAATTTTCTCAGGCCAGCACTCTTGCTTTAAAAGACATAGACTTATGTCCAGCAAGATGATATTGCCAAACTGTAAAATGAGAAAAATCCTACCCCCACCTTTACGAGCTGCTGCCAAAAGCAGTGAGCTAATTAATGTAGGTAACATGTAAAAGATTTCCTCTGGCAAATCACAAATAAACAAAAGAACGTCTTTCGGGAAATGAGAACTCTCAGCCCCTACAGAGCAGAGCAGCCCCTGAACTTCAGTGCCAGGGCCTTGCCATGGAGGGCATGGAGGTCTGAGGAAACTCCTTCCCAGTGGGTGCCAGGGGGAGAGCACTCGTCCTGGAGGTCAGAATTCCTTCCTGGGTCAGGCCGCTTTCTTCCTTCAGTTACTCCAGAGATTTTATTTTTTCCTCTTTAAGAAAAACTGGCTTTTATAATATTAGGTGATGTTTAAGTACCTGCTGGGTATTAGTCTGCTTAATTTTATTTTTCATTAAGTCAAAGGATTTGCACATAATTGGTTTCCCTCAGGGCTTGGGTACCCACTGGTGGTTAGCAGCCACAGTTGGCATAGAACGCCAGACAAAGGTAGCTTTGCTTCTTTCCCTTTCTTTTTTTTTTCTTTTTTTAAGTGATATTAGCAGGTTTACCTCAAGTCATTGGTTTACTTCATTTTCTTGACAGTCAGTTTTATTACATTTGCTCTGAATGCAATAATAATGTATTCATTAAATAAAGTTTGCCCAGAATATATGCACATTTCCGATTGTTCATTAAATACTTCTTATTTATAAGAACCTTATAAAGTTTATGCCTTTCCAGCATACGCCACTTAATTTTCATAACAATTCTGTGATGGAAGTAATTTACCCAAGACCACAGATTATGAGACTTGAATGCAGCTCTGTGTTTCCTTAAAGGGTCTAGCTTACATGCCTGAATGTCATGTGATCCATAGATCACATGACCAGCAGGTCACATGATCAGCAAATCATGTGACCAGTGGACAGATGAGCAAGGAGTTACACTGATGGAACAATTAAAACGAACACATATACCATTTATCAACTAAGTTGAGTTATTTGCTACTGAAATGCAGTATTTTGAAGTATGTATTTGAGCCAGACTGGTCAGTAGCATAAGTTTTATGTCAAACATGGTCTCAGCACTCATAAAATGATGACATATTTATCACAATAAGAACTTGGTAAATTACCATGTGTCCTTTATTTCTTTATGTTTTATAAGATATCAAACTCATAAAATGTGTAAAAATCATTCTCCACAATAATATAATAAATCATTATGTACATCACAACATATGCATTATGTATGCGCAAACATGTTATGAAAATAGAAACCTTACATAACATATATTCTATAATGACTTAAAATACTGAAAAAATTTATGGCATACATTATAATTCAATACATCTGCACAGTGTGATGATCAAATTAAGCGTTTAACATTTACTTGTTTTAAATTTTTGATTAAAATGTGATAATTAGCCGGGCGTGGTGGCTCATGCCTGTAATCTCAGCACTCGGGAGGCTGAGGCAGGAGGATCGGTGCGAGTTCGAGACCAGCCTGGGCTACAAAAGTGAGCTCAAGGCCAGCCTCAACTGCATAGTGAGACCCTGTCTCAAAAAGACAAAAAAAAAAAAAAATGTGATAATTATACATGTTGTACCATAACACTTTAAAATTATTATGGCCTGAATATTATCCATTGCACTTGATTTTTAATAGAAATATATTTTACCCTCTTAGAGTTCTGCCATAATTTAACCTCACTATCCTTTATTTTTGCACACTTAATTAATATCAAAATTTGGCTGATTGGAGTCGAATTTTAACTTAATTTCTAGTATGTCAGCAAAAATCAATTATTTTATGTTTCAGAAAAAAAATCACTGAATAAAAATATGTTCACTTTTAAAGTTTTCTGTAAATTTGGCCAAATGCTCTTCTAAAAGATTGTAAATTCATATTTACGTAAGAAAAAATGATGCTTTTGTTGCCTTGTTCCAAAAATGTCAATTTAATTTGTAAAAGTAATTTTTGATAATTCTTCAAATATAAATAATTTTTGTTTGTCTATGTAATTGAAAAAACTTTATACTTCTATTAGCTAATTGCATACATTTTTCTGAAATGTCAGTTTATGCCTTTTTCTACTTTCTTTTGGTTTATTTACTAGATGATTCTTTAAATTTAATTGAATCAAAAATATTTGGTTGTGGTGTTAATGAAAGCCAGGGCCTTACACACCCTAAGCAAGTGCTCTACCACTGGACTACATCCCTAACCCAGGACCTGCTTTTTAAGAGCATGATACAGGCTGTGGAATTTCTGTTCAGTTGACTTTTAAATAAGCAAATGGATCATATGCAAACTTAATAAAGTTAGATATGTTTTATATATGTATCTGTATTTGTACTAAGAGCTACAAAGTATTTATTTATATTTTCTTGAAATTGTTTTCTGATATCATTGTAATAGTTATTATTAACTGAATTTGTTACTTGAGTTTGTTATTCATCTAGGAAAAAATATATACATTTGTGGGGTAATATATGCATCCTCTCATTGAATTCTCATCTTCCATCACTAATCACTCTCCAAAAAGTACAGCAGTTATTGCCAAATCCTTTTCATAAATGAAGACCTGGACTTGCCCCAAACACAGGAAACATCAAGTGACCATGCTATTAAGATAACTTCAGGTGTTCTTCTTTAAATTAAAATGAGAAGAGGATGGTTCTTGGGATTATAATATTATCTAGTGTTTTTATTACCAGGAAATGATAAACTGAAATAAAGGGAGACATAGTTCAAAATACTTGGAAGAAAAGGTGGATATATGGAAGGATGGATGGATGAAAGAAAGGATAAATGGATAAATAGGGAGTATATCAACCTGCCAAATCATCTATCTCTGATTCACAGACCACTAGTCTCACTTAACCTATAGCTATTTCACAGTCCTACAGCCTCCAGATGTGCTGTTGTTATGGCCAGATGCACAAATAGAGTCAAAGTTACTGAGATGGATGAGAGATCTCATAATTCCTGAGTACAACAATTCAGGCTCTTATGGGAAAGTCAGGCCACTCTCACTTCGACTGTTCTGAGAAGGTTAAGAGCCAGTGCTTGAATGCATTTGAATCTCTAGCTGTATGAGATGTGTAGTGCTACTTTGTCTCCCTTCACCTTGGTTTCAGCCATTGGAAAGTGCAAATTATACCATCCAAAGCTCAGAGAAGCTGGATGTGGCGGCATGCACTTATAATGAAGGCTACTAAGGAGGCCAAGGCAAGAGGATCACTTCATCCCAGGAGCTAGGAACTAGAGTGACACCATGGGACCCGTTGTGTGGTTCATGTGTTAAATTTACGAGATTAATACAAGTTAACTCTTAAAAGTTACTCACTTTAAACTTGGTAAAAATTGTATTGAACACTTCTGAGTATATTTACATAATGTCTATGTCTTTCTGGAAGATATAAACTTAAGAAATAAGTTATTCAATATCCTTAGAGGCCTCTAAGTACAACCGCCAGACAGCTCATTGTACAAGTGTATGTATGTGTGTGTGTGTATGTGTATGTGTGAGTGTGTGTGTGTACACAACGGAGACACAATCTTAAGTTGCATAATACTAAAAATGTAGATAATGAGCACGCTGGCAGTGTGATAGGGGGCCTCGTGTTTATACAACAGGAGACATTGTTTAAAGAATCACTGAGACCATGCACAGAGCAATGCCCTCCTTTATCTCATCTCTTAGAGCCTCCACTGTCCTGTAGCCAGTACAGTCAGGGGGCCAATGAGACACCCACACAGGGGAATATGGCCCTAGATAACTACAGTTTGAAGTTTACAGTAGAGTAATGTCCTATCTCAGGATAAGCAAGGTCTCGGGGTGATTCCTATTTTTCTTCTCGGATTTCTGAAATCTCTTCCTCCCAAGTGTAATCAACATGTTGCTCCTTCCACCCACCTCACCATCACTACGATCCCAAACAAACGCCTAGGAACTTTGATAGTAGAAGAATGATTGCACGGGGGAGAGAATGGGCAAGAAGTCGGTTTACACTAAGCTGAAAATAAAGTGGAGACAGTCCCAAAGTTCCTTGTTAGTGATTTATTAAGGAAAGAAACAATCATTTAATAGCTTCATGAGGACAACACCAGAAGATGTTATGAAAACAGTTATCCATGTCTTATAAAATACTGATTCCTCTGGTACATCCTATGTGAAAATTGAAAATAGGCACTAAAAACCTTCTGACTACTTAGGTCTCAGCCAAGGGGAAGGGAGGTTGGTGAGTGTAGTTTAGCTACCAATACACCTATGTTTATTGAAACTTGAAAAAAATCTATCAAAGAAAAAGATAATCTTAACAAAAGAATCATGTATATTCCCTTTGGAAGAAAATACAGTTCTTTAAAAATCAAATGACACATTGTGCAGTGCTACTCTACATGGATGTCTAGAATATGATGCAGTGTCTATCAATGGAGGAGAGAACAGAAACGTCGAGAGCAGTACACCACAGCATCGTGTGAAATTTCAGAGAACTGGATGTACGAACAGGCAGCTTTGGGATGATGGAAAAATACGAGCTCATTAGTAGCAAGTTGGTTATTTGTCCAATAACAGAAAAGTAAATCACTACATATTAATGTAGTTAGTGCTGTTTGGACGTGTATAGGGACACAATGAAATTTTTATTAGGGAAGTACGATGCTGTACTGGTGCTAGGGCATCAACACCCTGCTCGGATACAGCAGCCAATCGTGCGGCCCAGCGGAACATTCTTATAATGATGTGATAAAATGGGACTCTGCTATTGTAAAATATGTTTATGGCAAGGCTGTTGGGATATTTTTATGCAATGTTATTAGAGCAGGTGCCTAAACCTATTACATTTTGTGGTCCAATTTCCAAGGAATTTTTAAAATGTCAAATTCCTAATACGGAGTTTGAGTGGTGAAATGATCATGTTGTAGTCCACCCCTGCCCTGCAAGCCCCTCACCTGGCACTTGGCACCAAGCTTCTGTCTACTGGCAGAAGTCTAAATGGGACTCTATCCAGCTAGTACAGGGTGACAGAGAGAAGGCTTGCTTATGGGCCATTGGGATTTTTTAAGGAAGGAATTGCGAGTGAAAAGATCTCGTTCAGGCTCTCACTATCAAAAACAGAATAGACATATGTTCTTCCCGATGTTGGTCAGTTTTTTTTTTTTTGTTTGTTTGTTTGTTTGTTTTGCTGACTTATGATTTCATGGCCTCATTATCATGGATTTGTGGAAAGTAATGTATGTCGACTAGAGGACAAATGTCCAGGAAATCTAATGGCAATGTTTAGGAAGGAGGCAGACTGACAGTAGGACTGGGCATAAATTTCTTCTTATCCAAAGTAGCTTGAGCTGCTCAAGAGGAGGTGTTGCCGGTTCATGTTTTCTTTGGGGAGGAGGACCATTCAGTGTAAATAATTAGGCTTTATAATGCATGATGAGTGTGTGCCGAGTACACTCTCATAGGTAATAAGTTAACAGGTGTTCAAAATTTTTCTTGATTTTAGACTAAAGTACGCATAAGGTGAAGATTTTCTCTAAAGTACTTTTCTAAGAACACTAAACTTTGGGGATATGCTTCATATATATACATATATATGTATATATATGTATATATGTATGTATATATATATATATATATATATAAGTCTAATAAATGTACAAAGTATGGTAAGCAGTACTAATTATAATATTTATTTGCAGTACATACTTGCCACTGGATGTTCTGAAAAAAAGCCCATGGCCAAAACTGGTTGCATAAATAGAGCTTAATTTAAAATTATTGTAATCGAACAGTCTGAAACTTTACCTACTACCTAGAAAATGCGGCAATAAAAAGAAAAATGTAGAGTCCCTATATACATTTATAATAGCTATTTAGAAAGGAAGCACTCCATGGATTGTAACTCAGTTAATGAATTAGTCATATAATTGGTAGTAACAAGTAAGTATATTAATAGTACAGATTTAGTACTATTATAGAAAGGTCCATTCATATTCAAATGTCTCTTCAAGGCCATTTATTTTTCAGTAGAAATTTGTAACCCTTTTTTTTTTTTTTTTTTTTTTTTACTGAAAGCATTTTATCAAACAAATTTCATTAATTTTTTTCCTGCAAGATAAAATTCTCAAAAACATTTCTGTAACCAAACCTAAATTAATTAAGATTTTTGAGGATTGAAATTCCAACTAATCAAACTTTCCAAAAGATAATTAAGCAGAAAATTCTTGTTTCAACTTTCACTATTGAAAGACTTTTTTCCATGCATGGGCATGCCTGCTGTATTTTGCTATAGATTGCATGTGATCATAATTAGGTTTCTTCTAGCACTAGATTTTTATGTAATGGCTCTAAACTATGAGTGTAACTAGCATCACTGTCGAGATAGAGAGGATGGCAGAGCAAAGCTGCAGAATGTGCAGGAGATTGGATTGAACTGCTAGAAGCTTGGCTTTTGATGGCCTCATTGGGTAGAAGCCCATCACAGCCATGCACACAAGTCTGATACCAGCGTGAGGGCTCAGCTGTCCTGCTATCTTTCTGAGCAGGTAGTGGAGATGGTTTCTTCCTGAAAGATCTTCTCACTTCACTGTTGTCTAGCTTGTTGGATTTTTAAAATTTGCTTCTGTTCTTCAATTTGTTTCAATATCTACTATACATAATACATATATATATTTATTTATTTACTCACTGACTGACTTTCTGACTGACTGACTGACTGACTGACTGACCACCTGACTGCAGGGTCTCGCTATGCAGTTCAGACTTGTAGTGATCTTCCTTTGTCAGCCACCCCAGTGCTGGGATTACAGATGTACACCACCACCTCCGGTGTCAGTGGCTGGCAGGGCTCACCAAGGATCCTTGAGCTGGTACAGCATGCGGTACCAGGGATCAAACTCAGGTTCTTGAGCTTGCCAAGCAGGCACTTAGACTGTCGACCTATCTCTCCAGCCCTCAATATCTAAAGTTAATTTACATGGCTCATCATATTTGCATTCATCCATTATCTTGTGGGAAAACCCAGACTAAGTTTAATGGTAATACCACAAATTATATATGGCAACATTCTGAAGCCCAGACACTAAACAGAACACTGTAGATTTCATCAATGAATAAGTTCCTGCTCTCCTGGAATTTGGTTCTGCCGGCTTCAGGGAAATGCACCTACATTGAGGGGTGCAGCTCAGTGGTAGAGTACTTAGGTAGCTTATTCAGGACTCAGGGTTCCATATCCAGCACCATGAAAAGAAAATAGCTATCTACATCTTAGGAATACAGTTTGTATCAATCTCCCACATACTTTGGATCTTTCTTTGTAATTTCACCTACTTCATCATTTAATTAAACAACAAAATAATCATTTTTGTTCTAGACATTTCCAGAACCCTTCGCAGGGAAACAGGAAGCACTATTTCATAGAAAATAAGCAATATTTTTGGACATGTTGGAAAGTACATTTGATGCCCTAAGACTCCAAACCTGAGTATAAATGGTAAAATCCTGAAGTATGGTGTTAGAGAGAGAGAGAGAGAGAGAGAGAGAGAGAGAGAGAGAGAAGACAGACAGATAGACCGACAGACAGAGACAGAAGGACATTTCTTTAGCTAACCTTTATTTTAGCTCGGTTTGTGTTAAATTTTAGCACTCTGTGAGGGTGAGGCAGAAGTAACACAAGTTGAGCCACATGTAGTCAACACAGTCAGATCCCTTCTCAGAAAAAAAAAAAAAAAAAAAAAAAAAAAAAAAAAAAAAAAAAAAAAAAAAAAAAAAAAAAATATATATATAAATATATATATATATATATATATATATATATATGTAAAGGGCTGGCTACGTAGCTCAGTTTGGAGGTCCTTGGTTTAATCTCCAGACGTAAAAGCAAAAGAACCACAAACATTTTTTTTTTTTTTTTGTCTTTTTGAGACAGGGTCTCACTATGCAGTTGAGGCTGGCCTTGAGCTCACTTTTGTAGCCCAGGCTGGTCTCGAACTCGCACCGATCCTCCTGCCTCCGCCTCCCAAGTGCTGGGATTACAGGCGTACGCCACCACGCCCAGCTAACCACAAACATTTTTAATGGAAAAAGAATGAGTCTGGGTTTGGGGAGGGGAATTTAAAAAATAAATAAATAAAACAAAAGAATGAGGGAGGGAAGCTCTTATCACCTTATCAGGACATCAGGGTAAAATGGTTCCTTTGACTTCCTTTGACTCATACGACTGAGAAAGATCATTAGAAAACAGCATCAACTAAAGGCATTTGAAACCTTTCCTACTAGGAATGCACAGACTTGAGCTTCCAGGAAAACCAGAGCTATGAAAATTACAAATGGTAATGCTATTATTTGGCATATTGTTGCCAAAGGCATTCAATATAAAGATTTTACAGAGGTGTCAACTGATATATAGCAAACATGCAAACAACCTCAAACACAGTAAAATATGCAAGGGAAGCCAGGGAAAAATATTAGACATTATGAATTGCATGCATTTTTTTTCACAGCGAAGGCTGGGAAAGCGCTTGCTCGGCACCGTAGTGAAAGTGAACAATAAATACCAGCACAGTGCTGCCCATGGCTTGCAGGGGGAGGGATCCCGCTGCCACCATTTTGGGTTTCTAATCTGTGTTTCCAATCCATATTTTGGATAATAAAATAATTGTGCTACTTTATTTGTTTCTTCCTGCTCTGATATACATTTTAAAGTTTGAAGTTCTTATCCTTCTTTGTCTCTGCCTCTCTCTGTCTCTCTGTCTCTCTCTGCCTCTCTTTGTCTCTGTCTCTCTGTTTTTGATTCGCTCTCTCTCTTTCTGTCTCTTTTTGCATCTACCTCTCTTTCTGCCTCCCTGTTTCTCTGTGCTTCTGTCTCTATTTCCATTTCTCTGCCTCTCTCTATGTCTCTCTCTGTCTCACTGCCTCTCTTCCTCTGTCTTTCTCTGCTTCTCTCTGTCTCTGACTCTGTCTCTGTCTCTCTCTCTGCCTCCATCTCTTTCTGTGTCTGCCTCTCTTTCTCTCTGTCTCTGTCTCTCTCTGTGTCTCTGCCTCTCTCTGTCTGTCTATCCAGACAGCCTCACTCCCATTGCCACACAGCCTCTATCTCAGCACATCCAAAGACCCTACCTATGAGCACAGTGGGCTTAAGAGGTCACCTGGGTATAATTCGTTATGCTCCTAAGAAACTCAGAAGAATGCCCTGGCTCATGATGGACAGGCTGAGCTCCCACCCAGTGGTGGCCCCAGGGCTACTGAAAAGTTATACTGCCCAGAACAGGGAACAGACAGAGGGTCTGGGAGCAGTGGAATAGCACCCATAGCCCTGTGGCCATGGAGTCCTGTGAATTTAGTTGAGGAAACACAGAATGAAGGACTCAGAGATTCAAAGTCAGAAATGGCTCCCCTTCTTCAGCTCTGCTTTAGGGTTAGTGTTTATGATATTTGTAGTCACTGTGCATAATAATCATACAGTATGATAATATGGCAATTATATTATGCTAGAATGATAGTAGAATATTATACCATTCTGTGATTATGCTGCACAGTATAACTATCTATTCATTATGTTTCTAAAGGAGATGCCATCCTGAGCAATGTGGAATAGCATTTTCATGTGCTATGTGCAGATTTACTGTATTTTATTAGAGGGAAAGTTGATCAAACTTTTAAAAACAATTTTAAACATCATCATTCATGAGGAGAGTTATAGTAATAAACCTTTGGAAATGCAAATTTGAAGTTTGATCCTTTCCAATTGCCTTGGTTTCTTCCTTCTTGACTGCTGTCTCAGGTACTCCTCTCTCATTGCTGGGACAAATACCTGACACCCAAAATGAAGGAAGGAAAGGCTTATTTAGTTCACAGTTACTGGAGGTTTCAGTCGATCTTCGGCCAGCTCCAAGGCTGAGTGGCACAGAGCAAACAGCATCTGCACTTAGTGGAGGAACAGCAACAATGACAACAGACAGAGAGTCTGTCTCTCTGTTTCTCTTATATTACATTCAGGCTCTCCACCTCAGGCTGTGTGTAACACACTTACACATAATCCCAGCAGTACTAAAACCCATAACCCCAGTGGATCATGAGTCAGTCTCAAACTCTAGATGTCCCTGCCCCATGATTGCATGAGGCTTTGGGGTGACAACTAGATACAAACTATAATAACTGCCTTGTGGGAATTCCCTGGCTGTGAATCCAGGGAGGCTCACCCTGTACCCCACATTGTCAGTAACCTTGACAACAAAGCTTCTCTGCGTTAGGCTACTGTGTGAAGGGGGAAACCAGCTCAATGAAACGGGCCTTTGCTCTACTGAAGAGTGAGTTGTGTTATTTTCTTCTTTGAACAGCCATAGAGGAGATAATCTAGGATAATGCCAATGTGGAACCGAGGAAGGAATCACACATGGTAGGAAGCTAAGGATGCTAAGAACTCAGGCAAACATTGGAACCAGATCTGTTCAGGAGAGGCCAGAGAAACTGGACCCTCAGATTTGCAGGGAGACGGTGCTCCCAAAGATACACATGAGGGGAGCTGGGGCTCAATTTATTTCCAGTGTTCAAGAATATGACTTGTAAGTCACATTTCCAAATGTGGCATAGGCAAGGTAGTTAGTATACAGCCTGACTCAGGATGCTCCTTGAATAAACAACTAAGATGATGATTTTTACTGTCTAGATAACAACTTTCTATTTTCTGTCTGTATCAGCAGAATAGAATGTTCCAGAAATTGCTCACAATTTGTCCCAGAGCCAGTAGTTCCTTTATACGTTAAATGAGTCTCATGAACAGTTCCCAACGTTCTGCTTAGTCAGTTTATCTGTGTCTCCATTGAGCGCCCAGGAAGAACATTTGTTCTCAAGTCCTAAGCGACACTTAGGAAGTGATGCTTAGGAAGCAAGTGGGACTCACTGGCCAAGTTCGAGTGTTTGGCATGTGGCTGCCCTAATAAATACCACAGTAAATGGAGGGCTTTTTTTTTTTTTAATGTATTTAGCACAGGATCTACAGGGTCTCACTGAACAGATTGGACTTGTAGCTATCTTCCTGTTTTCAGCCTCCGAAGCATTGGGATTACCAGCACATGCCACCATGCTCAATCTCAGTTGCAAACTCAGTGCGCCCAGGAGGTGAATCTGGCAGGGCATGCCAGAGATCCAACCACGGTCCCTGCAACTGCCTAAGTAGACACGTTAGTCCACTGAACTATCGGCCAGTCCTGTGAATGGAAAGTTCTTGATGGCACCTCAGCAGATGGTGTTGAGGAAGTATCACCTCATGGCAGAGATTGCCATGCCTGTCAGCTTTCTCTTACTGCAACAATGACTGGAGATAAGCAGCTTATACACAGAATAGGTTCATTTGACTTTTGGTTCCAGAAGTTTCTTCCATGACTGATTGGTCCTATTCTTTAGGCAGGGGTGCATGATGCAGACATCTTTTCACTCTATGATAACCAGGCAGCAAAAAAAGAGTGGAAGAGGGAAAAGGTTGGATGCCATGTTCCCTTTCAAGTCCATACCCCCATGGCTCAACTTCCTGTCACTAGGGTCTTGCCTCTTAAAGTTTCTACCTCTCCAAATAATACCACAGGTAGTGTACTGAACCATAGACTTTGGGGTATACTAATCTAAGCTGCAGAATTAATTTATCCTTCCTTACCTCAAGGACAAACAAGGTCAAGTCAAGGCATGCATTCCAAAGAGAATAAACCTCGCCTCCAGTCTTCATACAAATACTCAGCACTTTGTGAGCAAGCTATTCTTCTGATTCTGAAGATCTCTTGCTAAGTTCATTTTTATTCAGAGGAAAAGCCAAGAGTTAGCAGAGATGCAAAGGCTCCTTCTTGATACGCCCAAGACAGGAAGTAATAACAGCCTGCAGATTGCTAATGCAGGAATCCTCACCTTCAACTTCTCTGAGGCCAAGTTCACTTGACTGTTCATCTCAACACATCCCAAGGGAAAGCGTGGTTACTGAGGAGGTCACATGCCCTTGCCAGCCCAGGGCTAGCACTCTCACAATCCCTGTGCCCAAGCCAAGGGTTTTCCCTCTCATGGTCACCTCTGTGGATCACCGAAAGGCTCAAGAAGACCTGGGGGTGAAGGGTAAGCATGTGAGCATTAGTGTGTGCACCTCTTTGTGTGAACCATATGACTAAGAACCTAGACATAAATGCATAACCTCAAATCAGCTTTAATGCACAGCGCTTTACAAGCAGCAATAAAACTCACTAACAACTGCAAATAGCTGATGAGATTCAAACCAGGCAAAATCTGACTATTATTATTATTATTATTATTATTGTTATTATTATTTTGTCTTTTTGAGGCAGGGTCTCACTATGCAGTTCAGGCTGGCCTTGAGCTCACTTTTGTAGCCCAGCCTGGTCTCGAACTCGCACTGATCCTCCTGCCTCAGCCTCCCAAGTGCTGGGATTACAGGCGTGCACCACCACGCCCAGCCAAAATCTGACCATTATTAGCAATGAATGTGAACCCTAAGAATGATAACAGCTATGAATAATAGGAGAAAATGCAGAAAACAAAATAATGCTGGAATATTGAAACAGACTTAAAATCACTAAAAATGCAAATGCGAAGTAGACAGAGTTGGGCTCCATTGCTCTGGCTCAAAATGTGATAAGCCATCACTACAGATGATAACAGGCTCCCTGACTTTAGAAGGCTAGAAATTAGTTCCATTCCCTCTCCTGACTTCTTCTGTTATGAAGCTGAATCAAAACTTTCTGTGGACTTTTTATCTTCTGGAGAGGTAAACATACTTTCCACAAGGATGACCCTTCATGGGCTTACGTGATACGAAGTGCTTTAAGTAATATTGACTTCTTGTACTGTCCTGTGATGCAGTGGTAGTTATACCAAGAGGAGGAATTCAAATCTCAGAGCAGTTTGTTACAGTACCTAAAGTCACAGAGCCGGTCGGCACCAGAAACCGGAATTCAGCCTCTCCAGCTCCAATTTCCACTGTTTTAATTATTCTAATTATTTTCTCAATGGACAGGACTTGACTATTTTATCCTTCTTAGCCTTGTTCGAATATTTACTCTGTAAGTTCTCAGACACTGCTGTGTATAATTTCATTTTCATTCCCTCTAAATAGCCTTATGATTTCTATTTCAAAAATAAATAAATAAATAAATAAATAAATAAATAAATAAATAAATAGGAGAGCAGAAATTGTCCCTATTACCTCACAGAAGCACCCATTCAGTTTCCTAACCACTGGAAGAATAAAGCAGAGCTGCTAAAATCATTAGGGCTGTCTACCCTGGGGACCTTCCTATTGAGAATGTTTTGATCAAACTCCTCTGTTGCAAGCTCACTGGGAAATACTGCGCTAATTTGAGTACCTTTAGAATAAGCAGGCTATGTGTCCTTTAGCAGAGATCGTGGCTCAATATCTTAACTTGTTGTGGAGGAGAGCTGACCACTTGCTGGGCAACTGTGGGCCATTCTTATCAGACAAAGTCCAGCTGCTTTTGCCTAACTGGCTGAAAGTGACTCCCTCAGGCCCCAAGCTAGGAGCAGCTAAAATAAATGTGAAATGCACAACCCTTCCCCCCTCTCAGATAAAAGGCTGTGGTGTACATAGGCCTCATTTTAATAGGGCTTCAGTTAGGTCTCTGGTTTTTGCACCCCCAGTTAATTGAAGGGGCAAGGAGAGCAGACACAATTGAACACATAGTAAAGGAGCCCCTCACCACCTGGCCTGTACACACAATTAAATATTGGCACCTGCAATGGTAGTATGTGTGAAAGTTACCCCTATAATTAGTTGCTGGGTAGAAATAGAGGTATTTCTTACAATGCACTCTAATTCCAATAGTTATTTTTAAGTAGACTTTTTCATTTAGTGAAATGAAAGAAATCCAAATTCATCAGGACTTCTAAAAGGAAACTTCTTTCACAGTGAATTCTCTTCAGGTGACCCTAAAACTATAGCTTTCTACTACTTCTATGTATGAGTCAGCTGTAGGAACATTGTTTGTATGTATCTTTTGTGAACTTGGTATATACATCTGAAGTTCACTCATCATCCGATAGTACACTGAACACATACTAGACCTTGGCTCTGTGGAAACATTCACACAGGGATCTCACTGTACACAGCAGAATGAGGGTTCGTGCTTTCAGCAGACAGTTATAACTCTAGATGGCAAATACATATCTCATAACAGAGACAATGAGTTACAGAGAAGAAAATTTTGCAAAAAAAAAATTCACAGAACACACAAAATGTTGAGTTGTTCCTCCTGAATGGAACAATGACATGTGTAATGATTTTGACAGTCACAGAGGTTTGTCTTTAAAGAAGACCTGCATTCACTTTTTTTTTTTTTTTTTTTTTTTTACATATATTATGGCTGGCTCAGCTGCCCTGGGGGTGGGGCTGGTGCAGCATGTGGTCCCGGGGATCAAACCGCAGTCCCTGTGGTTGCCTAATCTTGCCTAAGCAGGCACTTTAGACCGCTGAGCCATCTCAGCTGCCCGTGCACTCACTTCTGACACTGCTTGACAATGTGCTTAGTTTTGCCATCCTGTGTAATGTATGACAGTAAAGGATTTTAATAAGGAAGCATGTCACTGTATTGTGTAGGGCAAGGAATGACCCTGAGCATTTACAGGAAATAAGGCCCCCCTGACTTTACTCCGAGAGAGAGAACCTGTCAGCAAAGGATTCTGGTACAGATGCATTTTATTTGTTTTATTCACAAGAGATATTCGTACTCACAGGAGATGTCCCCCCTCCCTTCACACACTCATGAGTAAATCCACAGTGTGTAGATTTCACGTGGACTTCTTTTCGCCAGTTTCGATCTGACTCGATGATTCCTTCCTCTAAGAACGCACCATCTGGACTAGGATAGGGCTGGTCCTGTGACGAGGCAGCCCACGTAGGGCAGACCTGGAGAGATTCTCCTTGGCTCCCTATCCTGCGATTAGCATGCACTCTGGAATTCTGATGCAAACATGGAGTGTTCAGAAAATCGTAAAGTCCCCAGAAGATCAATGCACCCCAATGAGACAACCTGTGTAGAAGGCCCAGGGGAAGCCGGGGCCAGTGCCCAGAGAGTCTGGGGGTGAGGGTGGGCCAGACTGGGAGGTGGGATCTCCCTCGAGACCTTGAAGTGCAACAGCTGTGTGTTGTCTTTGAGGCTGAGGATCAAGCAGAGAATATGAGATAGGCAAACGTTGGCTTAAACTTTCTTCTCCCTTTGATTGTCGGTGGACATCTGCCTCATCTCCTGTAAAGAATGCTTGGCAGCTGTTAGCTCAGAATAACACAGTTCTGTTGCACCGGCCGCTGCCCCGTCTTTTAATACTTTAAGCCAACTCATCTCAGCTCTGTGCCGGGCCTGGTACACAACTACGTTAATGCCTTGAGCTAACCAGCTTTCTATCTGCCATGGAAAACACAAGGGGACAGTCTCAGGTTTATTTTCCTCATGTGCTAATTGGCTTTAATTGTTGGTCAATTGGATTTCAAGTTCAGGAAAAAGAAAAAAAAAAAAGAAAAGAAAAAAGGCTACACAAAGACAAGTGTTCACTTAAGCCCGTGGGAGAGGCTGACCAGCACTTTGCTCTTTAATGTCCTCGAGTTTATGCAGATACACATGTCTCCTGGTCGTGGGGGGTCCAAGGGAGGATTCTCTCTACCACCCTAATGGGTTTTGTGAGTTTTCTGCTTTCCCTATAGGCTAAGAGCCAGGCACTGGAATAAATTACCAGAAATCAGTGTAGTGTATACACCCTGGTAGTACATTTACCTTCCTTTAAACCCCCAAGTTTTACACTAGTAGATTTGTTTCAGCCATTAGGAAATTACTATAGAAGAAGGGAAGGTGCTGAGTTGAAAATACTCAATATGGACATTTTTCTTCCCAATGTATGAGACTCACCTTCCATGACAATAAAAAATGTAGATTAATTCCTCCTAGTGTCCTTATTGACCTCATGATCAAAAGGATGCATCAAGACTGGGCCCTAGAACTTGGGGACCTTACCAGGAAAATGCAAATTAAGTCCCAATAGTCAGCTGTGTTGGAGAATCCAGACAGGCACCATCAATAGAGCTGATTTATCTCCAGTGATGATTGTGAACTGTTTCTCCAGCAGTGACATGTCTTACATTTTCCACTGTCGTGAAACAGTATTGCAAGATCATGATTACTATCTCTCCTCTGGGACAAAATTCCCCCTATGGAGGTGTCTCTGGTGCTCATTCCCCAAATTCTCTTTATCTATATTGGGTCTGAAATGTACCATGAGCGCAAGCACTTCTACTGCTTTGATGGAATCGGCCAGTGGGTCAGGGTAACACCTGTCCATTCAGTCACAGAATTTCTGACAATTTTGACTGAACTGGCCAGGTGTAAGGCTGGTTGATTTCATCAAAAATTGTCAAGCTAGTTTTATGATTGTACAAAGCCCAATGACACCCCCTCATTGATATTCCTCTGAGTTCCTTGGCAACATATTAATTCTCTCATTCTTCTGGATCTAGGTGCTATAACACTGCGATTATACATATATTCATTATGCATGTATATGTGAGGATCTGTGGTAATTACTTATTTTTGCATTTGCAATTTACAAATGCTATGGCATAGAATATATCATCCTTTCATTTCACTCTAGTTCCAGCTCAGATTTTTTGCTGCTTGACATACCAGAAACAAAATTCAAGGCCACGTAAGTAGGTTTGCCCAGGCCCTCTCTTTCCCCACCACCTATGAAGCTTACCAAGCCCAGACATTACTTATTATGAGTGTTACACAATACCTATGAGTCCTTGCTTTCTTCCTCAGGAAAGTAAGAACCATGAGAATGAAACTATGTTATCCCTTGCTGTTATTCTAGAACTAGAACTGTGTCTATTTTCTTTCTCTACCCAGACCTTGTGCATGATGGTGAGGGATTTCTGGACCAGCAGTAACTGAGGCAGGTCAGGGAAGCCTATTCCGGTATTCTTATTTTCTCAATTTTATCAGAATTTCCAACTTAACTAACTTGAATCATCTTACATATTTTAAATCATGTTAATGTTTTTTTTTTTCTTATAGATTGTGGCTATTCAGAATATGAACAGTACCCTAGCATAGGCTACACTGTAGTAGACAAAGGAGTTTTCAAACAATGGATGAGAAGAAATGTGTACAAAATCAAGAACAGGGTCATTTATGTGGTAGCAGTACTTGCTACTATGATCCACGCAGACATAGCATGCGTATTAGAAATACTACACAAACTTTAATAAATCACAACTATCAATTAGATACAAGAAGTGTGGAGAAAATTCTTGATTATCCAAGTGATTAGAAGTCCTGCATGACATACTCATCGAGAGTCTTGATTAGAACAACACAGTCCACATCCTTTAGGGACTGTGAGCAAATGTTAAAAATGTGGATTCATGGAATCACACAATCCCCAAAGGAAGTACAGGCTGTTTTAAAATGTACACTACATTGGTAAGGCCAGTCAGTTCTCCCTGGGAGCATTTGATAAGGTCATTTCAGGACTGTCTTCCTCTTCTCCTCTTTAGCCTGTCTGCCTGAAACATTCTACCTGTCAGCTGACCAGGGGATGGAGAGGTGAACCCGCACTGTCACTTGGATATTTCTCACGAGCTGCGGATACATTACCTTTCTACTCTTCACAAGACCAGCCACATTGGTTTGTCTCCCTCGTTTTCCTTCAAGACCCAGGTCCTTCTACAGAGCTAAATGATGAGTGACACTTGGACTGGATATCTATTTACAGCCCCCCAAACCATCCTCTTTCAGTGAAATGCAATTATTATCTCAAACCTTGGGAAAATTTCCACTCAGATTTTTTTATTTTTCATTCTCAGCAGCTAACTCACGTCAAATGCATCACCCTCTATTCTTTGGGTGGTGAAGCAGCCTGTTCTCCTAAAGTGACATGACGCAGAAGAGTCCTGTGACCATTGACTGTGATCTTCAACTTAACCAAATTGAAACACGAGAAGATGAAAGCACACTTCTGGGTGTGTCTGCTCGGGTGCTGAGGGTGAGAACTGGAGGACCGTCATGATCCTGGGTGGATCCCTTCCTCTCCAGCTCTTCTTCTCTAGACTCTGCTTCCCAACTGCCAGGAAGTTAGTCGCATTGCTTCACCACACCCATCCACCACGATGCTTCTGCTCAAGACAACTGACCACGGGCCAAAACCCCTGAAACTGTGAGCCAGCCCAGTCAGTTCTTCCTTCATGATATGGGGTCAGGTATTTTTTCTCTCTGCAATGCAAAAGCTGGCAAATACAAGTAATCCGATTGAGTTCTTGAACTTAAAGAGCTCTTGATCTATGTTAACAAATAATTATGAGTAACAATTTTAGAGTGGCAGCATTTACCGAACACTACCCTAAAGATGCTTTATGGCTTACCTTAATCCAGCTTTCCCAAGAATCCTACTGAAGGCTGCCAGAGCCTGAATATATGGGACTCCAAAAATTAATCCATGAAAATGCTGCCCTCCTAGGTGACGGTGTTAGGGACAGGGGCAAACTAATGGGCTCAGGAGGCCAGAACCCTCAGGAGTGGATGTAGCATCCTCATAAACAGGCTCTAAGGAGCTCACTTGTAAAGGTGAAGAGGTGTTGTTTATAAAAAAGCAGGCTCTTGCAAGGTGCCTGACGTGTTACAAACTCGAGGTTGGACTGCCCACCCTCCAGAACATAGGAGGTAAATGCGTCGCAGCCTGTGGTAATTTGGAGATAGCTCAGTAGAAGAAGCACTTTCCTGGCAAGCGCAAGCTCCAGAATTCAATCCCCAGCCCTGCAAAAACACAAAACAAAACAAATATGTTGGCTCTAGAACATCTCAAAGAAACTTCAGACCAGAGTATTCATCTCTGCCCTGTGCTGACTGCAGAGATTCCTCCTAATATGAGTCCACTCAGCCCCATTGGCAGGATCACAGGAACCCAAAGTCCTCAGATGCAAGTCACAGGCACCCTTAGCTTCGCAACAGCCAGGCAGCACTGGAAGCTGTTTCCTCCAGGCTAGAGCCACTGGGCCAAATTCAGGTGGGTAAAGCTCAGCGTGAGTTCTCAGAATATAGAAACAGGGCCTCAAACTGTGAGCATGGATCTTTGAATTCAAATCTTTTCTCTGCTAAATTCAGACCCCAAAACAATCCAGTCACTTCCTCTCAGATAGATTTCACTTAAAAGAAGGAATTCTTTATATATGCAAGGAAATATCTGCAAATGAGAACAGAGCTTACTTAAAAGGTATTGTCTCTTACTGCTGATCCTCTCTCTTTCTATGACTGTATATATTTCCTGGGTTGTGAGCATTCAACCAAAGAGATTTAGAACATATAGTGTTCAGGGCTCAGCATGACCAGTGTGAACTCTGTCCAGCAAATGACAAGATGAAGCTGTAGCTAGATGTTGGTGTCCAACTAGGTCCTAATAGGCTTCACCTTCTCTGTGTCTGTGGTCCTAAGCCCTGGAAAATTCATACATTGATTAACAGTTCTAGTTATAAAGCAATCATATAAATTCATCAATTCAGAAGGATTAATAATTTGATTCAATTAGAAAAACTATCATTGCAATTTGTTTATTCTGAGTGGTCTGTAGTTTTATATTTGATTTAACTTAAAGAGACTCCAAAATGTTTTTCTAGACCAAACAGTTCACAAAATTACCGTCTCTTCTCCCACAGCAGGCCAACTACATTTTCCAAAAGGAACAAACACAGCTATTAAAAGCCAAAAGTCACCGATGGCTCTGGCTTCCCAAAGCATCCACATCTTAGACACAATAAATTTTTCCTTGCTCCATGAATGTATTTCATATGAAAGAGAAGCAGAAGAATTTGAATGCAAAAATTATCTTTGTGGCCCAGAGTGCAAGCCAGCTCTGCGGTGCAGCTGTCAGGAGCACTGCCTCCCTCTGGGTTCGCGTGACCTCAACTGCTGCCTCCTCGCTTTCTCTCAGAATGTCTGTGTCCTCACAGGTGGGTTGTGCTCCTTTGAAGGCTGATGCTGAAGAGAGCGGTTTGGAAAGTATTCTGCTATCTGCTCTTCTGTCTGCACAAGACAAGACCACCCAGGGATTTGCTGAGAGAAAATAAGTCTAGCAGCTAGGAGGCCTGTAGCTCTGAATCCACCCCGGGAACTACGGCAAAGCTTAAAACTTGCCCAGGTGAGGATTCAAAGAAAAAAGAATTTTTAATATTTTATGCTGCTAAATTATTTTTCTTAGAAATATTCCATATCTCCTTGTTTGGTCAGCTTTCCATTACTATAACAAAATACCTGTGATCATCAGCTTAAAAAGAGGAAAGGATACTTTTGGCGTATAGTTCAGAATCCAATATTTGGCTGGATCTGCTCATGTTAGGTACATGGCAAGACAGCACATCGTGCTAAGGAGACATGGCAGAGGAAGCTTCCCATCTTATTGTAGATAGGAAGCAAGGAGAGAAGGAGAGAGGGGGAGACCAGTATGCCACAGTGCTCCTTGAGGCCACACTCCACAGTGACCACAGACCTTCTGCAGGCCTCAGTCTTGAAGGTTACACCACCTACCAACAGCACCAAGATGGAGACCAAGGCACTAACACACGGTTCCCCTGAAGGCATTCGAGACCCCAACATATTGCACATTTTAAAATCCCACTACAAAGATTTTGATGACAAAGACAGTCTGGGTTCCTAAAAGACATGAATTGTGTTACTAAAAACCATTTTCTCCATTTCCCAAAAGATGTACTTGATAAGTGTTGATGATCTTGTTAAACACCAACAGCATGGTATGTGGAAGGGCTGGAGAACTGGCCAACTGCACTCAGTTCCTCCTTTCCTTCATCTAATTCCTTTCTGACCAACAAAGAGATTCCAGATTCACTGGCACTCAGATGCTCCTTTGGCAGCAAGACTGCATCTCTTTCTTTGCTGGCACTTTCTTCCATCCTCCTGGGGACCATGTCCCACTGAAGGAAAAGCCCTCCTCAATTTTGTGTCGAGTTTCTTCCTAAGAGTGTTTCCAAAGGCTATCAAGACAGTATCACCACTGTCGAGGTCTCTGTCCTGCCCAGCCATGACGCCCACCCCTCTTCAGCATGTGTCTCACTGAAGGCCTCATACAAGTGTTCTTTGCAAGCAAGGGAAGCAGATGCAAAGCTTCTCTGAAATAAGATGAATCTATTCCTTAAGAAAAACTGGGATTAAAAAATTCATACTCTTGGGCCAGGCGTGGAGGTGCACATCTATAATCCCAGCACTTGGGAGGCTGAGGCAGGAGGATAAGTATGAGTTCAAGTCCAGCCTGGGTTACAAAAGTGAGAGTAAGGCCAGCCTGCTGAACTGCATAGACAGACCTTGTCTCAAAAAGACCAAAAAAAAAAAAAAAGAAAGAAAGAAAGAAAGAAATCATAATTTTTTCATAATCTTTTTTTTTTTTTTTTAGGGAATTTTTACATTTAGTAAAGGTAGAAAAAAAGCATGCTGGGCAGAGTGAGTTTGGAACAAGTAAAAGTTGAAAAGAAGTATATATGTAGGGTGAGGACAGCCCTCCATGAAAGACAGAAGAGGGTATGCCTTATTTTATTCCTTCATTTACAAATCCACTTAGCATTTTATGAGAGTTTATGCAGACGAGATAGCACACTCTAGTTGTCCCTTGCCATCCTGAGGCTTGTAACTAAAATGGGAAAGGAATAGATAATAAACATCTGTGCAAACATAAATTGCACATTATGTATGCCATACTACTGTGAGTGACAATGATGATATAAAAAAGGCAAGGCTCAAACTAGGCTAAATATCTTCTGTGGAGGTCTGGTAGAGAAAGAGACTTTTGTGTTGAGCTCTGATGTATAAGAAAGTGGCTGAAAACATTCTGTGCAGAGGAAAAGTTAGCTGTTTCTGCAATGGTAAGGATATATTTTGATGGGGAGAGAGAGACAGACACTGTGGTCACTGTGGAGTGTGGCCTCAAGGAGCACTGTGGCATACTGGTCTCCCCTTCTCTCCTTCTCTCCTTGCTTCCTGTCTACAATGAGGCGAGAAGCTTCCTGTGCCATGCCTCCTTAGCAAGATGTGCTGTGTTGCCATACACCTAACATGAACAGATCCAGCCAAATAATGGATTCTGAACTACAAGCCAAAAGTATCCTTTCCTCTTTTTAAGCTAATGACCACAGGTATTTTGTTATAGTAACGGAAAGCTGACTAAACAGAGAGACACAGAGGCAGAGATGGAGAGGAGAGACAAAGACAGAGAACAAGACAATGTCACTTTGCATAAATAAAATAAGGAATGAAATTTAACACAAGCATGTTAATAATAGCACAAAAATAACGCACGTGTGCACAAATACACACACACACACACACACACACACACACACACACACACACTTCCATAAATAAAGTCAGAATCCTAAATCTAATTGTGGCACTTACATAGTATGATTTATTTTATTGAATTCCTAGATAAGCTTAACAGAAGGTGATTACTACTTCCAGTCTTTTTCAGTAGGAAAACTAACCTGAATATAAAAATCAGGTAAATTCTTTAACACCATTCAACTAGTGAGTGACTGAGGTGGAAATCAAGACCCATCTCCTCTCCTCAGGATGGGTTTGGTATAGCTGTTTTCCTGTTGCTTTAGCACCTCTACTAATTATACTTTAAAACTAGAGCAGATATGAATTGGTTAGAAGACTCACAGGTGAAGCAATCTCTCAAACAAATGTACAGCTCTGATAAAGCTTTTCATGGCAAAGGCTGTAATAGCTGGTCTCTTCAGGAGGCCATTGGATTACATTGTCCAGCAGCCACTAGCTTCTCGTGTCAAGTCTTACAATATTCGTGGTCCTCTCTTTGGGTGCAAAAGGTGGATTCTTCACTGCAAATGTTCCTTGAGATGGAGGAAAATGCATTGGTTTACATTAAAAAAAAAAATTATAGACTGACCAAATTAGCCAAGGGTAAGTTTTTGGAAATGTCTGGAGCAGAAGCAGAAACCACTGCCAAAAAAGAAAGTTCCTTCGAGGTAACAATTGCAAGAAATGAAAAGGAAAAAGCAAGTGGCGTGTGCTTTACTGTAAATGCTGAAAATAGGTCCTATTGCCATTCTCAAAAATGATCTCTAAAATGAACCTATTCAAAATTCCCAGTTAAAGATTAAAGACCTGGTTTTATTTAAAAATATCGTGTTTCTAGGATTAATCTCAAGATATCTTCCGGTTTGTGGTAAAAGCCATACGACCTAGGTAGAAACCAAGACCAAGGACTGTGATGCCCTCTATGGCTTCCTAGGGGGCTTCCCGACCTCTCCTCCAAGCGTGAATTGAGGCTGTTCTACCTGGAGGAACTGGACCACACGAGCATCAGGGAGCCTAGGAGGGAGCCGCTAGCACTCCCCTCGGCGGTGGTGGTCTCTTCAGGAGGCCATTGGATTACATTGCCCAGCAGCCACCAGCTCCTCGTTTGGCCTCAGCAAACCTTGCGGTGGTGCCTTTTTTCCCGTCACAGCAGGCCCCGCTGCAGCGTCTATGGCTATTGGGGCTGAATCCCAGGCGTCAGAGGGTGCACAGCCCAAATTGATAGCTGTGTCCACTGGCTTTCCATTTCCCATCCCACCTCTTTCATTCTGTGGGCAGCTTTGTCCCACAGAGGGAGATTATGCAGTGGGCTGCAGAAGAGATGGGACCTCAGGAAGATAGAGCACACAAAAAAACTGTGACAAATTGCAATGACAGGGCTGCGATGGTCGCTTGTGATGGAGTGAAATTAAATCCCCCGCCAAACAATGCTGCTTTATTCTGTGTCTATGGGGACCCTTGTTGAGCCTAGATTGAGAGAGAAAGTCAGCAGAGTAGGGGAAGAAAGACGTACTCACACAGCCCAGAGAATATTTTTTTTCACATTCCTCGGATTTACTTTCCTCAACAAAATAGCACGATCACCCTATCTGATAGCAAATGTAGCAGCACCCTTAAGTATCTAGGAAAGAGGGAAGGACAACCTGTGGGAGTACCTTGCTAACATTTGCAAGGATAATCTTAAATATAAAATGTAAAATCAAAGCCTTTCTCACATCCCCAACTTATATCTGAAGAATTATGTCAGGATCCTAATTAAAATGAAAAAAAAAATCTTCCAAAATATTTCAGGCTCTTTTCTTTCTAGATATATTATGAAATTTGCTCACCAGTACCATTTTCCTATCATATGACTTATTCTAGGATCCTGAAGAGAATTTTTACTTTGTGTTTTTGCCAACAACCAGTGTATGTTAATATGGTCTTAGACTTCCAGGGCTCCCAAACCTCAGAAGCAGAGAGGAACTGGGGATACTACTGGGAACCCCACATTTGAAATCCATGTCAATTAACAACCTTAGCTCATTTTGCATGACCAGTGAAGTTGCCCATGGATTCCGGGAAGGTTGCATAAAATCTGCCTACAGTGAAAAACTTCTAGAAGGCTCTGAGTGTCCTGGTGTGTGTGAAGGGAAGTCAACAGTGGCTGGATGGTACACTTTCTCACGTTGGTCATGGAATTTCTGTTGTGACAAAACTCATATATTGGTGACATAAAAGCCAGCATCTTATCCATTTTAAAGTGCACAATTCACTTGCTTTTGTTTTGCTATCTTGTACATCTATCACTATTATATTTCCAGGATGTTATTGTCACCAACCCTCCTCAAAGGCCTCTCCACTCAATCATCCCTCCTTCTTTTACTCCTACTTCCAGTCCCTGCAATTGCTAATCTGCATTCTTAGTAGAGATGTGCATGTTGGACATGTTACACAGAAAGAATCTTTCAGTGCATCTTCCTTAGTCGCTGGCTTATTTCCATTGGATTAATGTCTTCGATGCTCACCTCTGTTGCACTGTTTATCAATCCACACAGCTTTCCTATCTGTGGTTGGATTCTATTCTATTGCATGCATGGGCCATATTTTGCATCTCCGTTGATCAGTCAATGGATTTTGGGGTTGTTTAGACTTTTGGGATTGTATGAATAATGTTGTTATGAAAATCAATGTACAAGTTTTTGTTTGAACATGTTTCTAATTGGAAGGGTTTTACACATCTAGAAATAAAATTATTTGGTCAGCTGCCAATTTTATTTTTAATTTTTTGGGTAACCTCCAAAATGCTTCCTACCTGAGGTATAATATTATACATTCCCACCAAGAAAGAATGAAGTATCTTCTTTCTTCTCTCTATTGCTAACACTTGTTGTTCTTCATGCTTTTAGAGCCATGCTAATAAGTACACAGTGGCATCTCATTGGGGTTATGATTGGGATTCCTCTAAGGAATGAAGATATTACATATATCTTTTCATTGACCATCTATCTCTTTTGTAGAGCAACAACTCTTTATGTTTTTGTCCATTTCTTTTGTTTAAAACTAGAATGCCTCTTTCTGTTGTAGAGTTAGTAAACTTTGACAGAAATGTTGATCAACAGAACAACACTGTGGATGGATGTGGGGAGGAGCAGACTGCTTTAATTCTGAGCCAGAGCATCTGAAAAACCTGAGCTGAAGTCTTGGTTGGTCACTCAAGAATGCTATGGTTGGGCTGGTGAGATGGCTCAGCGGTGTAAAGCATCTCTTCAAGCAAGCTTAGGCAACTACAAGGACCAAGGTTCAATCCCCAGCACCACATGCTGCGCCAACACCTCCCCCAGAGCAGGCTGAGCCAGCGATAACATAAAAAATAAAATAATTTAAAAAAAAAAAGAATGCTATGGTTGCTTAGACTGGTTCTGGCTGGTTTCTCTTCCATTGTGTATACCATGGTAATATAAAACCAAATCTTTCAATGTGAAGATTAAACAGCATAACACACATAAAGCTATTAGTTCATTTTCTGGTATAGAGTGGGTGACTGAAAGTAGGCTTTGACTTGAATATTCAACTTCCCATGATAACTGGCACCCAAAGCAGAGAAGGGACCTGAAGAGTCATTGTTACACAGCAAGTGATGGGGTGACTTTCTGCTTGACCACCTAATGGAAGGAATCTGGAAAATGAACCTACTGGCCAAGCATCAGCAGCAGCAAGAGCTGACTCAAAGTTCAACTAGGAATGGGATTTAGGGATAGCATTTCCACCAAAAGCATATAGGCTTTGCTTATGAGTCAATTCAAGCAGTCAGCTAACAAATAGGTGCTGAGTATTTCTCATATGGCAGGAGCATGGAGATAAAGAAAATATAGTGCCTGCTCTTGAGGAAAAAGCAAGAAGAGATGAAAGTGGAAAGATGAGCCCTGGAATTGCTGACCTAGAGGCCCTGTAACAGGCTGTGATTAAAATAGTCACAGTGAACTCTTCTAGTAGAGAAATTTTGGGTTGACAAGCTCAGCCCACTAAAGTGAACATGTTAAACTAACAAAGAGGGGCAGAAAACAGTGTGCAGGTTATTTTCTTAATGAAGAATTTCCAGTTTTGCTTGGCATCCATGGTTCAGAAAACATGGAGCTTTAACTCTGTTGGTACAAGAGAAATGTCTTTTTCTGTTTGATTTTTATCTCTGCCTCTCTTCTTTAGTTAAGGGATATGTAGTGAATAATAAAAAAAGGAATGCAAATTCTTGATTCAAAATTATTGACCACAATTTACTTTATGTAGAAGGATAGATGAGTCTGAGGAGTACAAAAAACTTCCAACAACTAATTTGTTATTATGTGGCTGGTATTCAACGAAGGATTAAAATATTTCTTTTTTGGAGTTAGCCTGTGGTTTTTTTTTTACAGTTTAAGTGTGGAAAACCATGGCGTATGATCATGGTAAGTGATTTTCTACAGACATAAATGCCACAGAAAGGGTGTTACACTTTTTGTATTTTTAGCGTCTTTAGCATTTGTCATTAGGGATCTAGAAAATACTTGCCGCCCCCATTCCCTGCATCCCTCCCTCCAACCTCCACACACAAAGAAAGTTGAAAGTAAATCCCAGCTGTTTGTTTAAGCAGCTGGATAGCCAGGTTCAGCACCATGCCACTGCATCTTAAAGTTGATTATTTCTACCTAGTGAGGCTCGTCATCCTAGATTTTATGGATATTGTCGCTATTAGTATAACATGTTGGGTTTATCTGAGTGCAGCAGTGGTCCCAGCCGAGATCACTTTTATATGCCACTTCGCCTACCGTTTCCCCCTCTTCCTCTCTCTCTCCCTCCCGGTGCATCCCGGCTCAGTTGCCATGGCCAGACTTTAAAAACATTTCAGACTTAAAAGGTTAAGATCTAAGGGCTGCTGATTTTATCTGGGCTTTTAACTAACACAGGCAGGTGGATTAGAGATATGTGTACAATCCGCACTCTAGACACTTGGGTAAATATGCACAAGTGCCGGGGCAGCCGAGGAAGCAATCTGATGTTATTGTCTATTAATTCCAAAGTGGAGATTAAAGAAATCAGAAGTGTAAATATCAAAAAGGATTTCCACTTACATATAAGAACATTACTCAAGCAGACTGGTTGCTCCAAATTATATGAAAGCTTTTTGCTTCAAGGAAAGTGAGAATTTGTTTTACTTGAAATTTGCATATTTTTTGTCTCTCTTTGTCTGCCAGGAGGGTGCTAACTCAACCAAGAATTCTGTTCACATGGTAGTAATTTATGCTGCTTAGAGTTTCCATGTAGTTTTACCCCAGTAACAGATATATTTGCCAATGTTGTAATGTAGAGCTAAAATTATTTTTGGTCTTCCTTTATGCAACATTTCCTAGAAATGCCAAAATACAAGCGAGGGAAGCTGTGTATCAAGTTCAGAGCATTTCCAATTTTAGACAGTATAAAATCCCCATGTAGTGCCGGCCACTTTCCCTCTGAGCTTTAGAAACCAAGCTGAAGTTTCACTGCTCTTGTCCCGCTGAAAATGAATGCCATCTGACGGCTGGAAAAGTTAAGCATCAATCCAGGGATTTTCTGCCCCTCTGTAAGGGGGCTGGAGTAAGGGGTAGATGTTCTGAGGCTCTGCTTCAGGACTGGAAATGTCAGTTAAAAGGCAGGTGCCAAAACTCCAGCAACAGTCATCAAGAATCACCATTAGCTTTTATTATGGCATACCTGCACTGAAAATACACACTCAGGAGCACAGGGGTGTTTAATCAGCACAGCAGTATGTGCAAAAATGTCACAAGAGAATCTCAGAACTCTCGAGAGTTGTGATAAAATAAGAGATGTATTCTTCCCCCTGTTTTGCAGGGCATCCCTCACTAGTCTCGGCCGTGCTTGGGAAATATACCCAGGCACACAAAACAGAACCTGTGTGCAGCTTACCACTGCCAAGAGCTTTCTTCAAGATAACTGTGCCAAATCAAAAAAGGCCTATACAATATTCTCCAAACAATTTTGAGCTATGATACGGGGCACCACTTTATGATACCCACATACTCTGCCAGTTCCATGCAGGAAGCTGGTCAATCAAGGAAAAATATGTATTAAACTTCTTTTGGTATGAGGTAAACATCAGCATCTATTCAAAAACAGAGCTCCCAGTCCGGACCCATATTTGTGAAAGCACTAGAATTAAGATACAGGAAAGGAAGAAAGCAGATGCCTGCCAGAGACTCTGGAAAATCTCCCTGTGTCAAAACTGTCCAAGAGTGTGTCCCTAGTTAAAGGTTAGTGGGGATAAATACAACTCCCGGCTACCTTTTTAATCAAATACATTCCATCCTTGACCTAAGATTAACTAATCATTTCTTATACATTGGCATAAACAGCACACATGCACACGCACACGCACACACACACACACACACACACACTCCACACTTAGTATGTACTTCTCTACATTATAGCTGGAATTAATTGCATTGGAGAAAAGAAAGTGTCAGTTGCAATTGGTGAGACCGAAAATGTTGATGAGGCAAGAGTACTTCCAGAAATTTAGGTTTGGTCAGAGTGTAAAAAAAGGGGGGGCCTTGTATGCCTCAGGTATGCAAGGGGGACAGGAAATGGCCAAAGTAGGGTGGTACATGGATAAAATGAGAACCTTACAGTCTGAATGTTCCTCGTTGTCTTATCCACTTTCTTGTCACTGAAACAGAACAGCAAACACCCACATGCTGAAGGAGGAGAGGAGGTTTAGTTTGATTCAAGGTTTCACGAGGTTCAGTCTACAGTTAGCTGGCTCCAAAGCAGAAATGGTGTGACCCAGGGGCATCATGGGGGAAATGGGCTTATATCATGGTGGCCAGGAAGCAGAGAAGGAAGGGAGGAGAGGGACGGGGAGGTACCCATATTACCCATAGTCCCTTTCTAGTTATACCCTGGTGAACTGCCACTCCCATCCAGGCCACAATTCCCAGTCACATCCTAAAGGCAAACTAAACCTTTGCTACACCTACCAAGGCATGCAGCTCACTGGGATCCAACAGCTCCCCAACATGCCACCTTAAGGATACACCTAGGGGCGAGCCATAACTTTTATCCAAAATTCTTGGGTCCAAATGCATGTCAAGCTTGTGATTTTCCTCAGGGTTTTCGAATGGATTTGTTCCTAATGAGATATCCTGGGCAAGGAATCCAAGTCCTGACCCAAAATTCACTTACGTTTCATGGACACTCTGAGCGAATGCCCCCAGGTTAATTTTATATATCTTTTTAAGGCATCTGCTTTCTGTCTGTGATCACGCACACATCCTCAAACACCATGTTTTCAAATCGTGATGGTCAACTTATTTTAAATACCCAATCACCGGGCGTGGTAGTGCACGCCTGTAATCCCAGCACTTGGGAGGCTGAGGCAGGAGGATCAGTGTGAGTTTGAGACCAGCCTGGGCTACAAAAGTGAGCTCTAGGCCAGCCTGAACTACATAATGAGACCCTGTCTCAAAAAAAAAAAAAAAAAAAAAAAAAAAAAAAAAAAAAAAAAAAAAAAAAAAAAAAAAAAAAAAAAAAAAAAAAAAAAAAAAAAAAAAAACCTGATATATATATATATATATATATATATATATATATATATATATATATTAGCATTTTAATGTTCAAATTCCATTCATAAGGAATTTAGCACATACAATCATAATTTCAGTCTATCATAGAATACATTGAATTTTGGCACATTTCCAGCCATGATATAAGACATTGATCTATGACTCTCTTATAAAGATGAGGCAGGTTTTATTTTATTTTGTTTTATTTTGTTTTGTTTTGTTTTTGGTGGTACCAAGACTGAACTCAGGACCTTGTGCTTGCCAGGCAAGCACTTATTCCACTGATCTATGTACCTGGCTCCAGGACAAGGCAGATTTTAAGCAATAAGGCAAAGAGCTGATTTTGGAAAACAGAGAAAGTGTGGGTGGGTCAAAAGACTCCTCTGAAAATGAGGCCCAGTGTCACATGATAGGAACTTTCCCTAGGCTGGTACTGAACCCTGGGGAAAGCGAGAAGGAGTTCCTACCTTTACCATTTCTCAAGTGGAGAGATAAGGATTTGTGCTCACACTTTCCCAAAATTAACAGGAAAAAAAAAAAAAAAAAAAGTTAAAATTTTGTTTTCTATTCTTTCATCTTCAAGGGTCCTTTTCTTTTCTTTTCTTTTCTTTTTTTTTTTTTTTTTACTGTCTTTAGGTATAACATTTCAAATTGAACTAGAAAATCAATATAAGGGTGTATCTTTCATATTAGTATTTTTAAATTGGATTTAAAATTCTACTAGCTAGCTCCCTATTTTAACACATACATTTTTTTTTCTAGAGTTCTCTTCGAGGGCATGGTTGAGTCCTACTTGTATTTGTACACAATTCGAAGAGCTCACTCAATGAGAAGTCCTAGAAAGAATAATTTTGAGAGCTGTAATGCTCTCCTTAGTAAATTCCATGTGTTTGTGTGTGGGGTGCACACTGGAAGAAATATCAGAGAACGAGGAAACCATGACGATGTTTTCAGGCTGATTTTGGACTGAGAAGCTGTGTGTGGCATAGGGACAAGAGGGGAAAAACCTGGACAAATTCAAAGTCCCAACAACTTTTCTCTGAAGAACGTACACAACAGGAATAGAATGAAATAAAATAGATATTGTCACGTGGCTTGTCTTCACCCTTGGTGGAGCTCGGACAGTGAACCTTCAGGGTGAAAGAACCTTACCAGCCCCAACCTCTCACTGTTCTCTTGGTCATTTCTGGTTTTGGTTTTCAGATTCACAGCACCTGGACTGGCTTTGGTAACTGAACATCTCGCTCTGCAGCGAGCAAACAAGGCCATACCATGAATGTGGCTGAGCCAGCAGTAACTAACCGTGTGACCTTGGAAAAATCCTTTGACCTTCCTTAGCCTCTGTTTATCATATCCATAAGATGGAAGCAATGTGTTGTTCTGGAATGTGATTTGCTAGGAAATAGGAAGAGACCTCTGAGATACATTCTGCATGAAGAGAGAATCCTGCTGTATGTGCGTATATGTACACACCCAAAACATAGACAGGTGTTTTGTCTATCACTGTGAGGCACTGGAGGATTTAATTTCATTGTCTTCCATGTGGAATTCTTCCCCTCATCTGCTTTTCTGTTACACTTTTTATGACCCAGCTTAGTTTTAAAGAACCCAGTGAGCTAAAACAAGGTAACTTGCAAAATTAATAAAGAAGGTTCTCAACTAATAGAAATCTCAAGAAAAATAAAATCTCACTTGCTTTCTACCACTAGGCAAGCACTCTGAACTTTAGCTGCATTGTCATGAAAAGACACAGAATTCCTGGAAAGTGGAGATCAAGCCTAACTTGTACAATCTTTCCATAAACTAAACCTTCCTGATTCAGTACTCAGGTCAGCTTTATTTCCAAATCAATAGATGGCGAGGGAAGCGATCCCACAAACAAGGTGCTACAACAAACAAGCAAACACTCTTCTTGCGCACCTGCTGGAGACGCTGTTTGCAGGCTCTGCCTTTCAACCCTAACCTGTATTTGATATGGTGTTGTTGCAGCTGTGGGACCAGGGTGGTTTATTTAAGTGGCTCCAAATGCTTGTCAGTGTGGCAACCAGCTGAATACATAAAACAGGCTCTCCAAACCCTTTATGGCCCAGGGTCAGAGTAAATGGAATAATAAAATCCAAATGCTTTTGTCTCATTTTCCGTCACCCAACCCCTCCGCATAAATCTGCAGCTTCGCAGTGACCTCCTCGTTCAACGCGAGATGAGGCCACGGTTGGAGATACATTTGGTCTGCATCTTGGGTCTTTAAAAGCTTTTTCCAATTAATTTTAACTGGCTTCCATAAGGATCAAGTACAGCTTCCTTTCCTCCCACATCCCCTCGCTCCCATCTTTTTAACCAGCCAAGTGACAGAGTGCTGGAGAGCCGTACAACAGGTATCAACCACATCAGACCCCAAATGGCTGAAGGCGAATGTGATTCTGCATCCAGGAACATCCGGAAGAAGAGCGTTCTTATTTGCAAATCATGGTGATGGGCTTGCACCTGTTAGGCGGTTCAACCTGTTGCTGCGAAACATCTCCACAAAAGGGGAAAATATTCCCTGTCCTTTTCCAAATATCTGTAGTTCGGAAATCTAGAAACCAGCGTCGCGCACCTCATGTCTCATTTGTGTCTTAACTTTGAGCCACAGAAAGAGAAAAGCTGGGCTTCCTCACCTTGCCCCTGAGCTCTTCAGGAGACTAAGCCAGAAGGAACAGGCAGGGATGAATTTCCACGCGGAGAGAGGGTGGACAGATGACGATCTTGACACTCTCTGTCCTCCCCTCCTCCCCCAAAGAAGGAAGAAGTATTTAACACCACAATGAAACAATATGGATCATGTCTATATTCCTTCTTTCAGTAGAGGTTAGTAGAGTGTAACATGTATCCACGTGCCCTGCTGGGGGCTAACTACTGTGAGAAATATAGACCTAAACAAGGAACAGTGGGGCTGAGAGAGAGCTTGGCAGTCTAAGCACCTACTTGGCAAGCACACGGACCTGGTTTGAGCGCAGGTACCGTACGTGCCGGCCTCAGAACTCTGGGCACACCGTGCCAGGCAAGGAAAGTGGGAGTGGAAGTAGTGGCACAAGCCTGTAATCCTGGCCCTGGGGAGGCGGATACAGGAAAATCACTGTGTGAGCTATGCAGTGAGCCCTTGTATCACATAAATGAATAAATAAAGAGAAGAAATATTTGTACTAACAGTGTTTATATAAGATATCAAGTACATCTTGTACTCTGAAGTAATACTATAGCGACAACAATATGCAATGTATTAATTATTGGAACTGTCCTACTAACCTGTTGTGAAACTGTCTCATTGGTATTTCTTTTCATTAAAATTAATAAAGTAGATAAATAAATAAATAAACAGCTTCAGATCACCAAGGATCATAGTGTCTTTCCTGGGGAAGATGGTAGTCACAGAACCTGAAATCAAATATGATTAATTTTGAAAAATGTTCCAAAAACCAAGAGAAATGTCGTAAATAAGAACTTTGAGTCATCTATTTCCCTGAGCAACTTAAATTTCGATCACTTCTAAAAACTTTTCACTGACATTTTCCTTTTTTTTTAAAAAAATAATTTTATCTCTACCCAAACACTTTCTTTTCTGGTATCCAAGATGTTAATTACATTTGCTTCTATTTGTCTCTTTCCTTTTATTCTTTATGTTTCCAGAAAAATCCAATCACTTTCAAGGCAAAGAAACCCCAACAAGAAATTGTAGAAATATATTAGCCTTAAAAACTGGTGTTTCATAAATGTATGGAATATTCTAACAGGAGCTAAGCCCTGGATTTCACTTGGTTTTGCACTTCCTTTTTTTTTGTGTGTGTGTGTGTGAATAAAAAGAGGAATTGAGGTCCTTGACAAAAAATGCATTACACCCTTCCATATAAGCTGTTAGAAGAAGATTTGTGTGGAACCTTCTATAGCTGCCACATAGCCAAGGATTCTTCTTACTTGGCATGATATAAAGGCTATTCTGAACAGAAGTTCTGTTAACTACCAGCTCTTCTAGTTAAGGATGCTTGCTTCCTCTGAGCACAGGTCCTGAACGATCTCATTTCATCAGTTTTCCTCCTAATCTGGAGCCAGTTAAATTTCAGGAATATATATAAAATTTAATATTCCATTATCGTAATAGCTGATGAAATAAAGGATATATAGAAGAAGAAAAGAAAAGAAAAGAAAGAAAGAGAAAGATTGTAAAAACAGAGAAAGGGAGGAAGGAAGGAAGGAAGGGAGGGAGGGAGGGAGGAAGGATGGAAGGAAGGGAGGGAGGAAGGAAGGAAGAAAGAAAGAAAAAAAAGCAGTAGAGAGTGAGGATGGGAGATTAAGAAGACAGGAGAGAAGAAGACAGAAATTCAAATTTAGAACAACTATTCCCTTATCTAAGATCAGCAGTGCCCACATCATTAAGTTTGGCCCATGCAAAAACATATACTGGTAAAACTGAAAACATAAAGTATGTCTGGGAAATATCTATATAAAGTTTAAAAGTTTCTATTAAAAAGCTTACCCTTATGTATAGGAACCTGGAATTGTTTAATAGAGACATTTTTGAAAGGAACAATTATAATCATACTGAAAGCTCAGGTTAAGTCATGGCATACCATAGAAATCGATAGAAGGAGTATCCTATGCCTTGTATTTTTTTTTCCCCTAGGGAATTCTGTCACAAAAGGAAGAATCAATGACCTGTGAACATAGTCCATAGCCAGCCACTGAATCTTCTCCATTCTGACTCATCATGGACAACAGCACTGAAAAGAGATTTAAAAGCTTGTCCCTGGGCAGTCATTAAATTTCTTCAATTTGTTATGCTTTGACAAATAAAGTTTACCTTTTCGTTGGTTTTCATAGCACCACTTTGGAGGAAACATTACCTCCAAGATGCATTGGTACCGGACTTTAAGGATCATCGATGGTATGGTACAAAGAGCCAGCAGTTTCTATGAAAATATGTCTGCATCTGAAATCTAAATAAGCAGGCCTAAACAGGCAATATTTGATTCTTTCAGTTCCTGTGTATGTACAAAGCCTAGGCAGTGAAACACGTTACAGGATTGTCATAGTACTGTGTGAGCTGGTGCAAGTTAAAGATGGATGGTGTGAGTGATGGATGCAGATGAACAAATATGGCCCATCTGTGGACGGCCACACACACACACACACACACACACACACACATTTTGCTATGCTGTAGTTCTACTCTAAGGCATGGAATGGCATTCTGTTACCTGACCCTCAACTACCTATTAGAATCCAGAGGCTGTTTTGCCACATTGTGCAAGTCAACTTGTTTTCCTTTCATTACATTGTCCTTTGGCTTTCTGTCCTCTCCTGGACACCTTATAACATCCAATCTCCTTTTAAGGATGCTCGCACAATTTTTTTTTAAAAAATTGTATTTGGTATGGGGTCAACAGTGGCTCACTACACAGATCAGACTCATAGCAAACCTCCTGTTTACGGCTTCCCAAACATTGGAACCACCAGTGCACACCACTACCAATTGCCGTCTGAGCACACCCCAAGGGTGGGGCTCAGCAGGGTCAACCCTGCTCACACAACTTTTAAGCAGCACCTTAATTAATGTGGAGAAAACTAATATTTAGTGCTCTTACCTGGAAACACTTTTTTAAGCCTATCTAAGATAAATCAAAGTCTGATACCTTTGTCTAGGAAAAATATGGGCAGTGAACAACTTACAGCAATCAGAAGACAGGTGAGCACAGTCTTTTCTTGATCATTGTCTAATTTGGCAGGATTGAAGCATACAAGCAATTGTATACTGGCGATCTTAAGCATCAATCTTATCATTTCTGCATTTTATTCTTTTTATTTTTTTAATTATTTTTTGTTTTTTTTCTTATTTCAGAACCCTTGTTTGTTTATTCATTCATTTTCATGGCTGGCTCAGCCCGTCCTGAGGGCAGGGCTGGTGCAGCATGTGGTGCCGGGGATTGAACTGGGGTCCCTGAAGCCACCCAAGCTTCCCCAAGCAGGCGCTGTAGACCACTGAGCCATCACGCTGGGCCCCCATTTCTGCATTTTAAACACCTGAATTCTTGAGGTCTTTATTTGTATGCTGACTAAAGGTCTCGTCTCCCAGTTTGAGTCCAGGAGAAAAGATTTTTCAGATAATTTTTTTTTTTTTTTTTTTTTTTTTTTTAACAAATGAAATGAAAGTGGTGATGACCCAGCAGCATTTTAAGTCACACGTGGACTGTAGAAGACAAGAATGAAATCCAAGCTTTTACTCAAAGGCCAATTTTGTTTTGTCCAAGAGCCAGAGCCTTGTTTGGCTGGATTTCAGCCTGGAAAGAGAGAATCCTTCATGGACAGAGAACATTGTGCACAATGGAAACTGACCCCAACAGGGAGCTTCACGAAGCGTGGATCTCTTTTGATCTGTGACTCTGTGCTGGTTCACTGAATGCTTGTGTTCCCACTCACCAAACTGAAACCATTTAAAGCAATTTGTTTCTTTTCGCAGACTGGACGACTCAGCATGAAATCAAAATGGTAACCTAATTTAAATTAAACCAAAAATTATTTATGACAGTAGTCACTTCTATCCACCTTTTGAGTGCAGAGGGGGTCACCATCACTAAAACAGCTTCAGAGTGTCCATTAAGACTTTCAAGTCAGGGGACTGGGGAGATAGCTCCATGGTACAAGTACCTACCTGGCAAATGCAAGGCCATGAGTTCAAACTCTGGTCCTGATCCCTCAAAAATTAAAGTCTCTTGAGTCAGCTTTAGATCAGAAAGGAAGTAGAAGCCATGCAAAGGTAAGATTGCATTAGTGAAAGTGTTTCCATCAATTTTGCTGCTAAGCCTGGTGGAAACAAGATTTAATATCATCCTCAGCCCTGCTTCTACCTCTGTGACACACGAGCCTGATCCAGCGGAGCCGCCAGCGACCTCACAGGTAATCTCATGATTCATTTGTATCCCAGGATGGAATCTAGAACTGAGGTTGTGGATAATTATCATCACCCTTGCCAAGACCTAAAAGATAGGCATCCAGCAAATGTGGAATTTACAAGGAAAAACTCAGTGAATCCTCCTGAGAATGCAGTTACAAGGAAAATAGAACACCGATCTGATTTTTATCCTTATAATATGAGCTCTTAAAGTGAAGTTCATCAACTTTTCTTTGTGAGTGCAAGTCTTATCAGTCAGTCTTCATAACTATCTCATCTGATTTGAGGATTTTACAGCAGCATTCAGGTAAATGTAGGTACTTGGAGTCAGGGTAAGAAGAAGGTTACCCATAACACCTTGCTCACAATGTAGTTGACCACTGACATATAATGTATGCCTGAAAGAAGATTGTAGCAACAGGTGGCTGATACTGTATGGATAGATCCACTTCAGCAAAGCCATTTGCAAGGAGTGTTAAAGATGCAGGCCCCAAAAGGGGGGGGGGCAGAGGGAGAGCAAGAGAATGAGAGAGAGGAAGAAGGAAGAGGAGGAGGAAAAGATGAAGGAAGAGAAGAGGGGAGGAGAAGAAAGAGAAGAGAAGAGAAGAGAAGAGAAGAGAAGAGAAGAGAAGAGAAGAGAAGAGAAGAGAAGAGAAGAGAAGAGAATGAGAGGAGAGGAGAGGAGAGGAGAGGAGAGGAGAGGAGAGGAGAGGAGATCAAGGGAGGAAAGAAGGGAACAACGAAGAAATGCAAGTGAAGGTTTTCAGAGCAGGCCCACAGGACTCCAATCCAGCTCTATTACTTTAGCACATTATACGTGACCTGTGCTTAACCCCTCCCATTCCCCACTATTAACTTATTTATCCATGAACTGCCAACAGTAAGATGTGTTTTACAAGGTTTTTACAAGAAGGAATGAGATAAGGCAGGTAGTAAACTTGACAGGAAGAAGAGCTCTAATATTTTTTATAGTTTTTGAGGGAAGCACAGACAGAATGCTCACCTAGGTTAGAAGTGGGTGGTAGAGACCTGTACCATGGAAACAGACAACGTGCCACCTCCTGCCCTGGAGGACAGCTGAAACCACGCTGTAGTCTTTGGCTCAGTCCTCCTGTGTGGACAAAAGTATGCTGTCTTGTGAAATTATACCCTTCTCTGAAAAAAAAAAAAATTACAGTGTTAAATGACGAGATTGTTGGTCTGAGTGGAGAAAATACAATTGAATCTTCTGAAATTAATTTCTAAAAAGGTACCAAAATGGGATTGTAATAGGAATGTCTGATCCCCAAACAGTAAGATAACTGAATCATCACACAGATAAAACCAAAAATAATGAACTTAGAGAAACAATGTGATGTTACATGATAAAAAGTTATTTGTATGCTGAAAGGAATGTCACTAAGATTGCATACAAAATGAATACGACGCATCTTTTTCAGAGACATTAAAATGTGAACAAAATGAGTAGTAAAGTACAGAATTGAGGAATGGGGGTTAGGAAAGGGAATATGAAACGTTTCGTGCTAGAAGAATTTCGAGGCCAACTTTGGCTTCTGTATGTGCAAGTGTATGTGTGTGTGTGTGTGTGTGTGTGTGTGTGTGTGCTGCAGTCACAGCGCCTCCTCAGCAGTGGAGGAGTATCTGAGCTGTGGTAAGATATCACTTCTCTTTGCAGTGACCATGCCTTGCAAATTCCCTGCCTTGTCTTCTGGATGTGAAATATCCGTGATGCCCAATAGCAAGGCCTTCTGTGCTCATTCAGTGCAGCAGGGCAGGACCAATCTCTTCTCTTTGCTTCTTTTCATTTCTGTCTTCTGTACTGAGGTTTGAATGCAGGGCTTTGCATAAACTGCGCAAACAAGCTACTACTCAGGGACACTGACAGCACTTGTCTTGTTCCTTTTCTTTTTCTGTTCCTCTTCTTTTCCTCTCTCTCCCTCCCTCTCTTCCTCCCTCCCTCCCTCCTTCCCTTTCTTTTAATGAATATCTTACCTTGCTGCCACAGGTAGCCTCAAATTCCTAGGCTCTGAAGTTCCTCCTGCCTCGGTCTCCGAAGCGGCTGCACGTATCGGCATGGACAGTCACATCCACCTTGCAATATGCTCTTTTTTTGTTGTTTGTTTTTGTCTTTTTGAGATAAGGTCTCGCTGTGCAGTTCAGGCTGGCCTTGAGCTCACTTTTGTAGCCCAGGCTGGTCTCGAACTCACACCGATCCTCCTGCCTCAGCCTCCCGAGTGCTGGGATTACAGGTGTGCTCCACCATGCCTGGCACCTTGCAATATGCTCTTGACACACTAATTCTGAAGATAACTTTAGAGTTGTAACATTTATTTTTTTTTTATTTTATTTTTTCGTGGAGCCAGTGATCCAATTCAGGACCCTGTGCTTGCAGGCAAGTGCTTATGTCGCTGTGCTAGATCCCCAGACCTTAGAGTTGTAACATTCATATTAATGTTAACAAGTTTAGAAAATGAGACAGGACTGGTGAGATATCTCAGTAGACTAAGTGCCTGCTTAGGCAAGTGCGGGGACTCCCATCCCATCCTCGGCACCACATGTTGTGCCAGCCCCACCCTCAGGGTATGCTGAGCCAGCCACCGAGACTGGGTGTGGTGATAGTCACCCGTAACTCCAGGGCTGGGGAAGCTGAAAACAGGAAGACCACTATGAGTCCAAGCTGACTAGTGAGAGTCTGTATGAAATACATTTAAAAAAAGAGAGAGAGAGAGAGATGAAATTTCTTCTGTTTTGGCATGGAGAGGGATAAAGGGCATGACAATGACATCACTTGGTCCAGTTACACTAAAATTAAAAAGTCTAGGTTCCAACATTTCACTTATGTGTACCACAGAAAAGTTTATATTAGTAATGTTATACTTAAAGTGGCCCTTCTGTCCCAAACCTGGGTTTGTACAGGTGAAGGGGCTGTGCAGGTGCACATTGGCATTGACTTCTTCATTCTTTAGCAACTTCCAAGGAATATCAGAGTGATCCATTAACACTTTAAAGTTTCACACCACTCACAGACTGTAAGCCATTTGCTATTTTCATTCAGGTAGATGTTCCCGATAAAGAGAAAGAAACCGGCAGCAAACATTTTGTTATAGATAACAGGTCTTTTTATTAACCACTTATAAATTGCATTTGTTTTCATTTAGGAGAATTTAGAATAAAACTAGAGTTTCAAACCACGAAGATAAAAGGACAAGGTCAAGTCACAATGTGTGATATATCACCCACCTGTCACATCATAGAATATCACCATCTGGTCCATGAGGGCCTCTATAAATTGTACTATTTCCCACAAGGCAATGAACAAGGAGCATTTTCTGTGTACTACACATTTAACATAGATGATAGCATAGATACCTTCATACCTTCCCCATAAATCTGTAGACTAGGTGTTATTGAACTTCATTTGCAGAACAGAAAATTTAAACACAAAGAAGTTAATTAAGCCCAGGGAAGTTAAATAATTTTTTCAACTTCATACTCAGGCTCAAGCAGAGTTCTGCTTCATACTCCACATCTCAGTGACTTTAACAAGAGAGAGAGAGAGAGAGAGAGAGAGAGAGAGAGAGAGAGAGAGAGAGAGAGAGAAAACACCTGAGAGGCTGTTTAGGTGCCTACCATGTACTTTCATTTTGGGATCTACCAACACACTCCTAGGAATATACCTAAATGAACCAAAAACTTATGCCCATGTGAAATCCTTCAGGTGGATATTTACCACAAATTAATTCGTAACTGCCCAAAGTTAGAGGCAACCATGATGTCCTTCAACAGGTGAACAAGTAAATAAAATGTGGTACAGCCAAGGGACAGAATATTATTTAACATTGAAAAAACTCTGTTATCAAGCCCCAGGAAAGCATGAAAGATGCTTAAAGGACTAAGTGTGATGGGTAAACTTTACTGTGTCATGCCAACCTGACTGGCCTTGAGAGCTTCCTGGAAGGTCAGTGGAGCACACTTCCGGGTGTGTCTCACTGCATCATGGGACCATGACTTGGAGTTAGTCTTGCTCCACTATCCCCTTGCATTATGCTGTTTCTGTCTTACTGCCCACTGGATGCCCTTATATCATGAGCTGTATTAATCATTTTTGTATTTCCCTTGTGGGTGGCAGGTATCGTGTTCAGTAGCGAAAAAGAAGAAGGACACTGTCTTAGACACTTTTTACTCATTGCTGGGACAAATACCCAACACTCAAAATGAAGGAAGGAAAAGTTTATTAGCTCACAGTTACTGGAGGTGTCAGTCCATAGTCAGCTGGCACAAGGCTGAGTAGAACAGAGCAGAGAACTTCCAGATCATGGCGGCAGAACAGCAACAGAATGGTGACAGAGGCAACCGACCAACCAAGACAGCAGACAGCAATAGTTCTAGTCTGTCTCTCTGTCTCTCTTTAAATTACATCAGGCTTTCTGCCTTAGCCTATCCGCTTCAGGCCACACCTACATTTCCCAGCAGTATTCAGACCAATAATCTCATCAGTACTAAAACACATAATCCCAGTGACTTATAAGTCAAGTCTCAATCTATATAAGTCCCCACCCCATGATTCCATGAGGCTTTGGGGGTACAACTAGACATAAACCTTTACAGACACACTAAGTAATAGGAGATAATGTAGGGAAAAACACATGTAATCTACAGTTCCACCTATGTGATGTTGTGACAGGGCACCATTATTAAGAGGCTAGAAGAACCAGCGGTTGCTGAGGCTGGCTAGGAAGGGGGTGGTGATCAGAAAGAGCTCAGAGGAGTTTTAGAGCAGCAATGCTATTCTGCATGATGCTGTAATTCTGAGAACTCCTAAAAATGTATGTTTGACTAAGCCTAAAGAATATTTAGCATTAAGAATGAACTCTAATGTGTATCACAGACTTGAGGATAAAGGGTCCCTGGAGGGCCACTACCTGGAAAAAGATGTTTCACTGTTTTGTTGAGGTTTATTGAAAGTGGGAGAGGCTGTATCTGTGAAGGGCGCAGGTGACAGAAACTTTTTGTGCTTGCTTAATTATGAGCTTACCATTGTCCTAAAAGTAGTTTATTAGTAGATAATTTATGAGTAAGCTTTCTCCCCTTTATCTCAATGACCTAAAGTGAAACTATTTTTTAAAGGAAAAGGAGGGAATGTTGAGGATGGGATGATGTTTGGTGGCCTAGTACCTGCCCTACCCTAAAGCTCCAGCTCCAAGCCCCCTTCAGTGTCCACGTTGCCACCCTGCCACACGAGCTGCTCTCCTGCTGTTTGCTCTGCCACCCCTCTTTAGGGATCTATGTCAGAGTCAACAAGGGAGACAATTTACAGAGGCAGCACTGGAGCATCTGACTGTCGGGACCCACAGTGTCAGCCATGTAGCATCAAAGTGAGGGGCTGAGTCCCTCAGGTCCCCAGCAGAAGATGGAAAGTCCAAGGTAATTCAGAGGATGGGGGATGGGGAGCCCTCAAGTGCAAGAGGAGAGGTGGTGGTGCTGCTGAGGGTTGGAGCTGTACTTCTTCCGGGGGCCTACAGTACTACACTCAGGAAGAAAATCTCCTCCCTAGGCATGGCAGATGGAGGAAGTTTTGGGGATCCCAGGACAAAAACAAGCAGCAAGGCATAGCTCTAAGGAGCCTATATAAGCAGGGTTTGACCGAGAGCCTTGTTCCTCCATCAAATTGAAGTTTTATTAGCCCGTCTCCAGATGCTTCTCCTTACAACAGATTAATATCAAGTTCACTGCTCTACTTGAAGTTGAAGAATGGGAATAGTGGTGTTAGAGCCAAACACGTGGGAAGTGTTCAAGAGGCCCAGAAGGAAATCTCCTCTGCAAATAATTTATGAGGGTGCTCTGTTCTTCCTTGCATTGGTCACCTTCCACATGTTGGAACAGACAGAAGAGGCTGGTTCTCTGTTCTCCCACCAGTAGGAAAGGGAGTTTGTTGTCCAGAGGAGAGCTTATGTGGACCATGAAAGGGAGTTCCTTCCCCTGGGCTGGCTCTGCCAGAGGAGATTCCCTCACTGGAGGAAGAGCATCCAAGAGACAGGCTGGAGAAAAAGAGAGATAGGAAAGAGGCCTCAGGGATGGAACCCCAGCTAGGGAGCTGACAGCTTCATGAGTCAACAGAAGACTGGGAAGTGGACACAGCCTGTGAGAGAATAGCTGGTAGGTAAGGCAGCATTTCTGGAGCTTTTTCCCTCAGGAAAATGAAATGAGTATAAGTGGCTGGCGTTACAGGTGCAGCTATCCCCCCAAATGACAGAATATGGACACCTCTGTTCCTCATCCCTGAGTGCCCCAACATTCAGGAACCAGCCCTGAACCATGATCTCCAGAGGAGGATTCATGATTCCTACATTTAAGTATAGCAGAACAACAGGCTGCGCTTTAAAGCCTGTCCTGAACATAACAGAGAGCTCGGAACCTCTTGTTCTTGTCATTTCTGAGCCAGTGACTCATCTTGGCAAATGTTCTCAAGAACATTCTGTTATGGTTTGTGTTTACATGTCCCCTCAAGGCCTCATGTAGTCCCTGCTCCGGGCTTATAAAGTTTGTGAATAATTCATGATCCAATCTGGGGATTATGGGTAGAAGTGCTACACCTGCCCTGGGGTTGGTAATCTGTATACAATTTAAAGAAGGAAAAGAGGCTTGCCAGCTGCTGCTGCTTCTTCCTTTGCTCTTTGCTCTTCGACTACCATGACCTGCTGCCCTCTGCTCTGTGCCGCTCTGCCTGGGAGCCAGCAGAGTATGGACTAAAACCTCCACTAACTGTGAGCTAAATAAACCTTTCCTTCCTTAATTGTAGATGTTGGGTGTTTTGTCCAAGCAAAGATAAAAAAGTAACTGAGACACATTCTTAAGTTGAAATGTCCTGGCAGATGAGGGAGGTGGTAGTAGTATAGCCTGCACAGCAGCCCAGAACCGAGGTTAAAGGAATTGCTGAATCTCTGTTCTGCACATATCTTGGAGCATTCCCAGGAACGGTTGGTGATGGAGTGGAGCGTTTTCCATTTGGAGAGGTGATTTTTATTATTATTACAGGCTTTTGTCATTATTACAGAAATTGGGGGGAGAAAAAGAAAAAGGACTAATCACAAATGCTATTTACCAAACCACATTAGTCAAAATACTACATTTTAAAACCCCTTAAGTTGTTATATATCATCATATAAGTCATTGCCAAGTAGTAATACAAATTCTTGAGAGTTATGTTGACATGGAATTTGTCAGCCGAAGTGCTGGAAAATTTACCTCTGCTCATATATCTGTAGTCATATCCTCCAAAGAAATTAACATATCATAATGCTAATATTTCAAGGTAATGTTTTCTCATGAGGATGCCATATTTTATCCGTTAATATCATCTGTGCAAAAACTATTCAATTACACTATCAAGCCGTATGTGATTAATATTGATACCAGCACCATCGCTATGACTTTCCGAAGGATATCAGCCTTCCAGTTAACTCTGCAGTGAAGCAAAGAGAAAAAAATAATCTCATTGCTTCTAAAGAAGCAAAATGGGATTGAATTTAGGACATCCAGACAGAGAAGAAATTAGTAGATACCCTGAGAGTTAGGAATCTTCACCAGGCTTGTCAAAGCTTTGGGATTCTCCTGAGGCTTAAAGACCAGGTTAGAGTTGGGAGTTTTCACAGACTCTGTCGTGATGAAGGCTGGAGTGGTCATTGTGGGAGAGTCTTGCATCCATGGTGCCTGAAAGGCAGCAGGCTGCAAACATTCCTAAGCATACAATACTCTGGAGAATTGAAATGGAAAGATCTAGTTGCTCTACCTTTCCGTGGTCCTTTCTTCCCTTCCTCCTTTGCATCACTATTTTGTGCATAAACTCATGGCCCTCATATGTCTTCCACCTTTATTTCTTCTCATCAGCTGTAATTTTGGCCCTGGGCCTTGTATACACTTCATACTTTCAAGCAGTTCTTCTTGCCTCTAAAAATCGCTTCTCAAATCCTTGCTGTTCAGAAGAGCTTTCGTGCCTACTTTGATGCTTACAAGAGAAAGTGCTTCCTACATGAAACCATGGCTCCTTCTTCAACTCCTTCAGTGCCTTATAAATTTCCTTGACTATAACTTAAATTCATCCGGGAAGTGCTTGCCTCCATTCATGGATTCAGAGCCCTGGACAAAAACAATTAAGAAGGTTTATCACTGTGAGAGGCAGAGGCTCCCCTTTGCTTTATGGCTGCCGACAGCATCATTAACAGAAACCAGCCATGAACACTTGCACCACCTGTCTTGAAACAAACTGAGCTCCTGAACGTGGTCTCCAGAATCTTGATTTTTAGCCAAGAGCTATGAGACAGTTCTCTATCTCTGGTGTGGTAGAGATATCAGAATATGAAGATATCATCTCCATTGTGCTAATAAGTCCTTCAAAGCAGACACTGTGATTTCAAATGACTTGTAAAATCAGGGAGATAAGAGGGCACTTAATGATGTCTGGGTAGTTTTAGGAATGTAGTTGTAAGCTTTTTTAAAAACATCCTATAGGAGTGTATTATAAGTATTATAAGCTTTTTCTGAATAATCAAAGTCTAAAGCTAGATATCTCTGTATGAGGAATGTTAAAAAATATATGGAGATGATTATATTTAAAAATATTATAGTAAACAAACACATTAATATCTCTCAAATTACTGTCCCTCATACCCAATCACTCATGTTATCATTCTTGCAGCTTTTCTGAAAATCCTCTGCCATGAATACCTGTGCGAGGTGTGATCAAAGATGTAGCAACTGCTGCCGTCAGTGGCCTGGAACAGAAAGGCCGGTCCAGGGAGTCACTGCAGCCAGCCTTCCTCTGACCCTTTACTGATCTGTCACCATTCAACTCCTGGCTCTTCCCCAAAGTCAAAGTGTCCTTGAGAAATGAACTGTTTGAGTCCGTTGAGGACACTAACAAAGACACAGACGTGCACAGGACGATGCTCACCAAAGAAAGCTTCCAGAGCTGCTCCTGAAAAGTGACAAACAGGATGGGATAAATGCTTTTAAGGGTTGTGAGGGGTAGATTCATGGCATTGTGTATTTTGGTGCAACAAAGTTTGATTGAGTCTAAATACTCATTGTATTTTGAGGATACGTTTCTGTTGTGTTGTATAATCACTCCGCCAAACAGTACACCTCTGGTGTGGTTTAAGTCACTCAGGTCTAGAACTGGCCTACACTGTGAGTGACCTGTAGAGTTTGTTACTGCTACCTGCTAATCCCCATTGCATTAAATGTGGAACGGATTGAGGTAAAGCTGGTAGACAGTCTATACAGCAATTTAGGCCAAAATAATCTCTGCTTAATTAATTTACATCAAGATTTCCCAAAGTGTCTTTAAAACATACTACTTACATTAACTGTGAACACATGTTGCTTAGCAAAAAAAAAAAAAAATCTATTTCAAATAAGTCCTGGAAAATGTTAATTAACACAGCAATAAAGAAAACAGAAGACTCCGAATGACAGAGTGAGAAATCCAACAAATCTTCTTCCCAAATACCAAAGACAAAACTGATGAAATTGTCAAAAGTAAAATAATCATTCCAATGGTGGGGACTACCCAAAAGACAGCTGACAAACTGAGAAACAGTTATTGAAGATAAACTGCTAAAACTCAAATGTAATCACTAATTTGGCCACAGGCTATTTGAGTCCCTTTCACCTGGAGTTCATAGGTGCTACATGGAGGGCCAGACTATGGAGGCAGTCAGCAGCACTGATAGAAAAGTTTGACTTGGGATAAGACATAGAAAAACTCCACATGCAGAGGTTGTACTGCCAAGAAAGAGAGAGAGGGAGAGAGAGAGAGAGATGGAGAGAGAGAGAGAGAGAGAGAGAGAGAGAGAGAGAGAGAGAGAGAGAGAGAGAGGGATCGATGTTGTGGTAACTTGAGGTTGCATTTTTGGTACGATAAGCAAGAAACTGTTGCCAGATGCTTACCAGGAAAATCTATGGTTAGGACAGGAAGTAAGCCTTGGTAAGGATTCAGAGTCAGTGAACACTTGCCTGGAGTCCTGGAGGCTGTGTCCAGGCCCAACACTGCACACCAGGCCAGAAAATAACAGAGGACCCTGGGTAACACCAAAGGCGCACCTGAGTGTGAAACCCTGTATCGTCTTGGACAAGACAAGGAAAATAAAAGGCATCACAGGTCTCTAAATTACCTTCACTTCAAATAAATTTCCTCACTCCACATTCACTGTTTGCTCTCTGGCAGAGGGTGGAAGCTTTGGTGACTAGAAGGCCTTGAGCCTGGCCTGTGACAAATGGTGGCCTAAATACTGAGATGTGTTGATGCGGAGCAGCCAGCAGAACATCCTCTTCAAAGGAAAAATAAGAAATTATCCATAAAAATAACACTGAGCAGGAGCACCAACAGTCAAGTTATTCCTCTGAATTATCCCCAGAAAGACCTTAAACAAAGGAAGAGCCATAATACTCCTGGTGTAAGAGAGTGGTCAGAATCCAGTTGCTCAGATGTATTATGACACAAGCACAATTTTCTGCAATTACTTCTAAGACATGCAAAGAGCTGTTAAACTGATTCTAAAATGGGATAAAGACGTCAATAGAAACTGTCATTGAAAAAGCACAGAAGTTAGCATTTTAAAATCTTCAAAGTAGTTCTTTAAAATACGTGCAAATAGCTAAAAAATCATGCATAAGTGGAATATGAGAATAGTAACTTATCAAACAAAAACTATCAATAAAGAAAACTACACACAAGTATATATAAATGCAAAGTACATGTATACATGCACAGAGAGGTGGAGGGAGGGAGGGAGGGAAAGAGAGAAAGAGAAAGAAAGACAGAGAGACAGAGAGACAGAGAGAGAGAATACACCCTGTATTTTCTGCTTATTGTTTCTGGGAGAAAAAAAAATAAAGTTTGATAAAATAGTCTGTTAAAAAAAAACTTTCCAGGGCTGGCCTGATAGCTCAGGAGACAGACAGACAGAGCAAACTAGAAATTCAGGAGTTCAATAGCTGATTTTATTTGAAAATTAGAAGTGTAAATGAAATAAAAAATAGATGAATATATATGGTATAAGCCAAAAAAATTTTAAAAAGAAGAAAAAGAAATTAACGAAGCCTGGGGCTGGGGAAATAGCTCAGGGGCATGAGTGCCTACCTGGCAAGTACAAGGTTCTGAGTTCAATTCCTGGTTCCACCAAAAAAAAAAAAAAAAAAAGAGAAATTAACGAAGCCTGAGAAATCTGTAGGATAACATCAATCATACCAAAATATATTTAACAGAATTTCTAAGATAAGAAAAGTTGGGCCTGGGATTACATGCCTGTAATTCCAACACTTGGGAGGCTAAGACAAGAAGATCTTTGTGAGTTCAAGAACAGCTTGGGTTATAAAGTGAGCTCAAGGCCAGCCTGAACTTCATAGTGAGACCATGTCGAAAGAAGGAAAGAAAGAAAGAAAGAAAGAAAGAAAGAAAGAAAGAAAGAAAGAAAGAAAGAAAGAAAGAAAGAAAGAAAGAGAGAAGTTAAAGAAACAAAAAGATATAAATTTCTTCAGTTCTATGAGTTATGTACACACAGAAGAGTTAGAGGACACTGAAATAATTTCATATGAAGTTTAATTGTAGATATCTCTAAAGTATACTTACAAATACTATAGAATGCATGACACTAACAGCAAACCCCACCCACTGTACACCGTAAACCCTGAGTACGAATGATTTGCTCATGTAAATTTATTAATTACCTAAAATGTACCACTAAGAGGTATTCTGTTGGTAGTGGGAGAGGTTGTGATTCTATTTAATGGTAGTGGAGATACAGTCACATTCTGTTTTTATGCTTATTGTTTCTGTGGAAAAAAATTGCGTTTGATAAGTCTACTAAAAAAAAAAAAATACTTCTAGCACTGGCCTGGAAGCTCAGCAGACTAAAGCATCTGCTTCGACAGAATGCAGCATCTGGGGTTCAATCCCCAGCATGCCATAACAGCCTCATCCCCAGGGTGCACTGAAACAGCGATTGAGAGGGAGCGGTAATGCACACCTATAATCCCAGCACTTGGGAGGCTGAAAATACGAGAATCATGACAAGTCAGATCTACATAGTGAGACCCTGTAGACCTTGTAGCCCCTGTCCTCAATAGAGAAAAGAAAAAAAGTCTGAAGTTATGTGAATAACGTTAATATACATATTCATGAAGCTCAACAAACTCCAAGCAGAACAAATAGCTCCACATCTAAAAATGTTATAGTCAAATTATTTAATGACAAAGGAAAACTCAGAACCAGGAAGAAAAAAAATGACTCATATATGAGATATTTATAGAGAATAAGTAGCCAAAAAAAAGAGCCACAAAAAATTAAGCCATGTCAATAATTACATTTAATGTAAATTGATTACATACTTTAGTAAAAATAAGACAATGTTACCCAGGATAAGCAACATTAAACTGTATGTTGTCTATAAGAAACACACATTAAAGACACAAATAAGTTAGAAGCAAAAGGAATGAAAATATATCATGTAAAAAGTAACCACAAGGGAGCAACAGGAAATTAAAAATGTCAAAGCAGAAATTAATAAAATCGAGAGTAAAAGAATACAAAGAATCAGCAAATCCTAGAATTGCTTCCTTGGAAGAATAGACAAACTGTTAAGCAATCTTACCAAAAAGAAAAGACAAAAAGGAACACAGTTAGAATTGAAAAAGGTAAAATTACCTTGCAAAATAGGGAAAGAAAGAAAATAGTTAACAACTGCTTCATAACCCTTACTGCCAAATAACTGGAGAACTCAGAATAAATAGAGAGCTTCCTAGGTACATGTGAGTCACCAAAACTGAGCCAAAGAATAGCAATGTTAGTTGAATCACCGAATCAGATGTGATCTATTGGAAGACAGAAAAAGAAATTACCCAAGTAAACAAGAGACTCACTAATGATTAATTATGGTTAATTTGTCAAGATACAAAATTCAATAATGAGACACAAAGATTATATTATGTATTATGCTGTAGACACTTCGTTATCTGCTTAACAAAGGAGCACCGAAATATCAAGTGCTAAATTTCACATGACTGAAGGGAGATTACACAGCTCCGCGGGAGCACTCAGAAATGCCTCATCACTGTTTTCTCCGTAACAGAGAACAATTTTACCACAGTTCAACATGTTAACCAGATCTTTAATGTCATCAGCTGATTTTGCTTAGGTGATAGCTATAGAATACTAAACCCAATAACGACAGACTGCACATTCCTTAAAGTTTCCCCTTGGAATATTCACCAATGCAGACCACATGGCAGGTATAAAACAAGTCAAAATATTCCCTTAAGGTACTAAAATTAAGAAACATATTCTCTGTAATTTTTTATTACTTTTAATAAGAACTAACAACATGATAGTTTCAAAACATGTTGGTAGTACATTCACAATAATTGACACATTGCATATTGTTGTCCTCATCGTAGTTATACAGACAACAGGATGTGGACATGATACATTTTCTATTCAATATTCATAAGGAAAGTAAAAAAGAAAAAATTCCTCTCTTTGAACTGAGAGGATGTAGTTGTATACATAGTCCAGTGTTCCTTAATTGCATTGGGTTACTGATGAAACTGGCAATGTTGGAGGATGTTGATTTAAGCCTCTTACAGCTCATCATACTAATCTACCTCTGCGTTTTATGCCTTGCAATTAAGCATTTCCACTGGGTGATCAAGGGCAAGTTAAAACAAGACCTGTACACCAAAACATTCATCTTTTGTATCTTCCAAGGTCAAATCCTCTCAAGATTAACTTTGGAACCATGTACAGTTCATTGTAGAACTGCCATCAGTGTCAACCTTTGGGATGAGTCACAGCCATTGCTTGACGAGTTTGCTTTCTATAAAAGCCTGAGAGAGCGTTTTTCTCTGGGTGACTCTCCTTAGACACACTATACTTCATTTATCCCTTTCCTCTCAAGTCTCATAATCTCCTTGACCAGAAAATTTGGGAAACCACTGAATTATAGGATGTTACAGCACAGGTTTTCTTATGTCCTGTGTCCTCACTGACCTTGAAGGGATAGGACCAAAACATTGGCTATCCTCATAGCCCTCTTTTTCTCCAAATTTGGTCTGTTAATTTACATTCTCCACCCTCCAACAGAGGTGCTTCGTGATAATACTACTCTATAACACAGGTACTTGAGCTTAACATCATTGTCTTTCTGAATATCAAACATCTTAGACTTGCTTGAAATGGTATCTTCCATCAATCATTAATATTATAATAAATCTCTATGGAATGTAATAAAAGCAGTTACATATTTTTATGCGGACATTTAGAAATCCAAGGATATGCAAAATTGTAGCCTGTCAAAACTATGGAATTTTGCCCAGTCTCTTACTCTCAATTAATATCCTTTTTTGGTTTTTTGGTTTTTTGTTTTGTTAATCAACCATTTACTTGGGAGAGTATAGCAGTAACCGATTTTACATTAGAAGCAGTACACTTCTAAAAGACCAGAATGACAGGCATTCCAAGCATAGTTGTAGTGTTGCACATTTGCTATCATCAATATGAAAAACATTTGAAATTTTTTAGGACCAATATCTGATTCATCCTGTGTACATAAGTGCATGGAAGAAACATGTTCTCTGTCCACAGTAAATTCAAGACATATTTAAATATTTGGAATTGGGATATATGCATTTAAATAATTCATTGATCAAAGAACAAATCATGCATGAAATTAGAAAATATTTTGAATTGTCAACATAGCATGACATAACAAAATCTGTGAGAAGAAGCTGTATCAGAGCTTAGAGAAAAATTTATGGATTTTAAGGGCCTATATTAGGGAAAAAGAAAAACCAGTACCTGAGCTAAAGTTATAACATTGTAAAGTTGACATTGCAACATTGAAACATATAATAAATGACCAACATATTCAAGGGAAAACCAGAAAAAATGATTCAATTAGAAATGAATAGAAAAATAAAAACTAGGGGAAAATAACAGGTATTTCTTTGAAAATATGAACAAATTTAACAAAATAATTCCACCTGCAGACATAACAAAAAAGAGGAAAACAAATTACAGATTACACTAATAAAAAGAAGACAGAGAGAGAGACAGAGACAGAGACGGAAAGAGAGAGAGAGACCTTCATATTCTACACTACGAAAGTCAAAAAGGTTCAAAGACACACTGTTAAAACATGTATGTTAATAATTCAGTGAAATTGACAAATCACCTCATGGACACAAAATCTCAAAATTATTTACAGAAGAAATAGAAAGTACTGCCTCACCTATAAAGGAATTAAATTCAAAATTAAAATTTTTCAGTCAATAAGCTTTCAGGTAGAAGGCCATATGAAAAATTTATTGATATTTAAAGAAATAACAGAAATAGACATTTCACTAGCACTGACTGTGAATGGTTAATAAAATCACAGAAAGCTAATCAACATAATTAGTTCTTTGAGAAATGTGAATTCATATCACATACGAAGCACATACAGAAGCACACAGAGAGAGAGAGACACACACACACACAGTTATAGTTTCTTCCCCACGTGGTGGGTATCGAACCCAGGGCCTCAAGCAGATGACTCAAGTACCTGCCCTAACACAGGGCTTCCCCCTCAGTCCCCACACCAACTTTTCTCACTTTCTATCCTGGCCAGAATTTGGATCACAGCTCCTATCCTTGAGATATTTTCCAGAACACCCAACACCAGCACACACCCAGACACTCCCCACCTTCTGTCGGTAGCAATGCACGCAGGAGCGCATCACCAGTAGGATGGGAACAAGAGCATGCTACTTCTTAATGGATATCCTAGAAAGATGGCATGTGGCTCTTCAACCTCTGTTCTTTGTCTCCGAGAACTCTCAACCTAGGTTGAGATGATCTCTACAGACAAGGCCTTGATTTCTTTGGCCTCTGAGAATCCACGGTAAGAAAAGTGCTTCTTCTCACCAATATTCCCCAGGCCTAAATTGGTTTCTCTGACACCATGGCACATCTGAGCTTATTCTTACATATACATCCTTTGAGCGCATCTAAGTTGTAAAATATGCTACTATGAAAAATTGCAGTACGGAAGAAGTTATTTCTTGACCTATGTGTCCATTGCAAATGACACGTTCATATTACTTGTACAAGCATTTAGCAATTAACACACACACACACACACACACACACACACACACACACAATGTCCTACTATCTTTAGGCTCCTTATTATGTCACTGGATATTTACCAAAATAATCATCTAATTTGGCATTTTAAGAACAATTTTTAAATTAAGAATCAACCCGTCTGTCTCACTGGTAGTATCTGGCACAGATTATGACTTTGGCTCTGAAAATGCTCCAAATTCTCAGACTTGGTTATTCCAAGACAATGTGGGTCAGAGATTTCCTCTGGGTCCAGGTAGTAGGCAATAATGCTATGTCTCTAAGTCTTAACTGTGGAAAATGGAGCAGAGTGGCTGCAGCTAATGATAGTAGTGATACCACACTTGAGTCAACAAAATATAAGCCCAGGGAATATTGAGTAAAGCTGGAATACCCACAGGAATGCAGACAGCATACCTCTGAGGTGAAACAAGAATAGATGCGCTACTTGAGAGAAGGCGCAAGTGACCCCGGGGATCCACTAGTGAAATAGGCCCGCGCATCCTTTTTGTCCAAATACACCTATGAATTCCGAGGCATTTTGACAACAAACAGACACTTCCACTTCTGTCCAATTCAATCAAAATGGTCGAATTAGCAATGCTTGCGCTGAGTCCAATGTACCTTTTCACGAACTTTACGGAGTTTGGCACAGGGGTGAAAATGAGTATCAGGAGATTTTATTCTAAAGTGAGGAAACGTATTTAGAGTACAGCAGAGAAAGCAAGGCATGGGGAAAATCAGAATTCTGGGTACTCACAGAGAGGAGTCAAAGAGCGGGCATGCCGTAGCACAGCAGGGCAACTGCAGGGAACAGAGTGCACCATGTAGCCCAGACACCAAGAACGTGCACATTTTCTCCATAAAGAGATGATAATGCTTGTGGAGGTAGATGCATTTAGTTTCCTTTAAACACTGCACAGCTATTATTCATGCAATGGGACGTCAGATGGCAACACATTAACATAATACACAATTTTTATAATCTTATGGATAAGATGAAGTAAATTTATAGTTTTAAAAAGCACTGCCAGTAGGACAGGTTTTATTATAATTGTCACCTGTCAGCCTCATGAAAGGACTCAGTCTGTGGTAGATAGATAATGAGAAGAGGAGAAAAGAACCAGTCTGGTGCATTTACATCTTTAGCAACTAAAATGACTGCGACCTAGAAGTGAATTGCTTCCCTACCCCAAAACAGAACACCGAGCCCCTCATGCGTTTATTTTGCATAATCCTCAAAATAATCTTGTGGCACCCTTAGCATTCTAATGTGGTTTCTGCCTACCAAGACCCACTGTGAACCTTGGTCCTCAAGGCAGCAGTGCTCAGAGGTGGAGCATTCTTCAAGAGGAGCTTTGGGTCATGAGGGGCCCACCCGCGTGGAGGCATTGATGCGGTTTCCCCAAGAATAGGTTCATTGTGCTGAGACCAGGTAGATGCCAAGCCAGAGCAGCACCTGCCCGCGCTGTCTCACATGAGCTGCCTTTCCTGGGTACACCTCCCTCTGCCTTCTCCTCTTCCTCCACCTCTCCCTCTCCTCTTCCCCTCTCTCTCTCTCTCTCTCTCCTTTCCTTCTGTAGCACTGCAGTCCAACCCAGGGCCTTCACATTGAACCACATCACCAGCCCCTTTATTCTTTATCATTCTTGAGCTAGGACCTCAGGAAGAAGCAAAACTGCTCAGACTTGGCTTAAACTTGCAGTCCTCCAGCCTCAACCTAGCAAGGAGGGGGAGTAGAGGCATTGGCCACCATGCCTGACCCCTCCTTTAGTCCATTGTGCGGAACAACATGCAGCCTTCCCCAGAGGTAGCTGCTCAGTCTTGGTCTGTTCTCCTTCAGTACTATGAACCCCCCAAACAGTCTCTTTTCTTTATAAAGTACTCAAGCACCAATATCTTGTAGCAACAGAGAACAAATCGAGATGAAGCGATCTGCCAGTCCCATTTTATTCTTGGTTAACTGAGACTGAGCAATGGGTTGCTTTGTGTATATGCTCAGGTAACACATGGCCAGGAGCCTTCGCCCAGGATATGTTTGTGCCCTGAAGCAAAGCTTGCCCTGGCTGCCTCGAACACAGGACAGTTCTTTGGATTTGTACATTGAACACCCAGTTGCTTGGCTTGCAAGGAAGCACCTTATGGTCCACAAAGCTTCATATCCACCTCTGGGAGGTGCTCCACCCGGGTGACCCCTACAGACATGAAAGCTTGGATTCTCTGGCTTCAGTGATGCTTCTGTGATTGTGTGAGAATTGATTTGTACCGCGAGCTATAATCCTCTAAATTAGAATGATTAGCCTAGGCCTGAGTGACATGAGGCTGGCCTGGGCATTGCAGGACATTATGTGGAAGGATCTCTTGCTTCTGACTGTCAGCCAGCAGTAGCATTTTTCTGTCCTCCTGTTGTGGTAACAAAGTATATCCAGAAATAGCCAAATCTTCCGTATGAAGGAAAGGAGAAAATATTGCCCCTGATGGAGAATTTCCATTTTGAAATACACATTTTTTGAGACCCAAAAAGCTACAAATGTTCACTTAGCTGGACTTTGCATTTAAGGGAACAGTATTGTGCTAATTAATGTAAATTTCTCAGTTTCCCTAAATGTATTATGGATATGTGCACTTCATTGAGTTAAGATAGTACAGGGAACTCTGCTATTTTTGCAGCTCCTTATATATCTTCAGCTAAGTTTTTATGTTACCTAAGAATTGCACAAATGATAGAGTAAATATCAAGTGAATACATAATAAAATATGTGACTATTTTTAGCTTTTAGCCATCATGGTAATTTTAATAAGATGCATTTGATTTCCTAGGCATAAATAATTCTCACAAGTTTTATCTCTGTCTCTAGATGCTTACTAGGGGATCTAATGTCAAAAGTCTTCAGGAAATATTTAAGGTTACACAAGGTGTCATCCAGAAGACTGCAATTCAAAGGTAGAGAGTGACTATTTGGTAGCATCTTCAAAGAAAAATTAGGGTTCTTGATAAAGTAGCAGCAGAAAAGGAAATTGAAGAGATGATAAAATAAACAAAGAATGAATTTAGAAACTGATCTGACCTGTTTAACAGAGGGAAATATATCAGGAAGCAAGGAATGAAGACAGGGAAAAAGCAATAGAAATAAAGTAAGGAATGAAGGGAGGGAAGGATGAAGAAAAAGAAAAGTGCAAAGCTGGAAAGGAAAAAATTATTCTCACAATAATTTTCTGCCAAACACACATTTTGAGCATATTACAAAACATGGTTAAACTGCAGCTAGACTACCATGCCCACATGATACACTATGTGTGCCTGTATTATGCACACAGAAAACTAGTCAAGAGTGTGATATTTTCAATATCATCTACAAGTGTCTAAATGCCACTGGTGAGTTTCAGTTCTCCCTGAAGGTAACAGCAGGTCACCTCAGCGTGACATTGCTGGGCTCTAATCCTGGACCACTGATACCCACCACAGTTAGGCACTTGCTGTACCACCTGGATTCACAGGCTAATGGCAGCATTACGACAGAGATGCTTACTTTACTCCAGCATCTTTTTCTCAGATAACGAGGGCAGGGCTTTCAGAGAAGCTGGTACAAAATGATAATGGAAAACCTCCTTGTGGGTTTTGTGAAATTCTCCTCCCCAAAATGAAGAAAAATAGTTTTTAATTATACACTAATGCTCTAATTCAAACATTAATAATTCTTATACTCAACAACGAACAGATCCATAGAGTACTTCCATTACTCTAATAGCTTATTGGACCACACTACAAGTTTATTATTTTATTTTAATATAGTAACATTGGATTTGATTTTTTGGGGCTGGCATAAAAAAGCATACAGTGATGTCTGTGGCTTTGACTAATGCGTAAATGGTAGCCTTTTAAAATGTTTCTATCTCTCAGGTGAAAGGATGGGAATGTCACTTATAAGCTCTAAACCCTCCAAACACAGCTGTCACCCGACGAACTTACATATCACAACTAACCAATGAGGATGCTGCATGGATTCACGCTCTTTTTCCACTCTCCTCATGATAATGAGTTCTGTAGAGTTGAAACCTGAAATGTTTGCAAGTCCAAAACTGCTTGAGAGCTAAGGAAATGCTTGGAGTGCAAACTTCACATCTAGCTCATGGTAGTTTGCAGTCGAGTTGTAAGTGTGCTAAAAACATTGTCTAACATTGCACCTGGGGCATGTGTAGAAGGTGTCTGGGAAACAGAAATGAGCAATATGTTCGGACCTGTGTCCCATCCCCAATATTATGATTGCATCCACCTACAAATAGTCTCAAATTCAAAGATAAACCAAACCTCAGATATATCTGGTACCAAAAAGGATATTTCAGCCAGAATTATTTTTCTCCTTGCTGGGCCAGGGCATGAAACCTTAAAGAAGTCGTATGATTTCCTTCTTGTTGAGCAAAAGGGACAGAACTGGATTCAAACTTAGGGATCCACTTGGACTTGATGCCCAGGACTTTTCCACTGGCTACTGCTATGTACTTGAGAACAAGTGCATGGATAGCCCTGACTCTGGTGAGTGGAAAGAAGTAGGACACAAAGCACACAAGCAAAGAGGCCCTCGTGCCTCGGGAGCAGAGTGACTGCTTCTCCTCTCATGTTTACTGTTCAAAGCAACATGGAGCACTAGGAGTGGCGGCACTAGGAGTATGCGGCCTGCTTTCTCCCATGATCACCAGTCCAGATCATACCTTCTTAAGACCCTCAAACTCATCCTGATTTCCCAGTACCAAACAACCCCTTGCCTGCCATTCACTTAATGAAGCGGCTTTACCTCTCCCCAACTCTCTCATTTTAATTTCTGCTCTGTAGCGTGCTTTATCACAAGGGAGGCACAGACTCGGCCATTGTCCCAGGCTCTCTACATTATCAAATACTCTCCTAGTCCCACGACTAGCTGCTTAGGGAGATGTGAGCTGATTCCCTGCTTTAAGTCTGCAGCACTTCAAAAGGCTGTTCTATGTTCACCAACAGTGAGGCCTGGCACAGTACTGTGGGTGGGGAGCTACAGTTTGCTCCTGAGTCCCGATGCAATCATGCACTATCTGCTGCTCAGTGCTCCCAAGTTCTGAAAGTGTTCTCAGAAACCCTTCCTGCTGTCAGAATGACAATTGACTCAAGATAGCCAGAGCCACTTAGGTGCTGAGTAGGCCTGTCTGTGGCAGAGCTATTAGGGAGGAACA